>JAHHFK020005373.1:0-17500 GCA_024533555.2 Aedes koreicus
TATAAAATTGCTTGCTCATTTGACTGTAGCCTATGCCTGCTCTCTAGAACAGAGTGATCATCAAAAGGACTGTACCAAAGATCCTAACCTTCCAGCTCATCAAGTTCTTGAGATACTTAAATCTAAAAAAAAATGCTTGCTCTGTAGAACCATCTGGTGGTTAAACATCCCTAGTAGCACACTTGTTTCAATCCGGTTGAGATAACATAAATATGACTTACTAAGTCATAATCTAGTTACTACAACTAATTATGGCCGTAGTGTGCTACTTGGGATAAATCCAAACTGGGCATTTTAAAGTAGCCCCTGATCTTTTAAAGACAATATTGAAGGTTCTATCCCACCTGATGAGTTCTGGTTCTTGAGACCGAGAAAGTTTAAAACAAACGAGTCACCTGGTGGTTGAATTTTGACTCAAATTGCACATTATACGGTTATCCGTGATCATCAAAAGCGCTTTCTCAAAGTTCCATCCTTATCAGTTGCTTGAAATACAGAAATTCAATAAACTGTTTGCTCACTTACACCGCCTGGTGACTAAATTTGGAATCAAATTAAGCTATATCACACAGATACAAAGATAGATAATGCACATAAAGGGAATGCTAGATCTGGCAGAATATAATGGAATTTATGTTCATGTTAATTTAAGCCAGATAACGCCTGAATCTAGCCTGTTGTATGAAAGATTGCAAATATTGTTGCATGGCGCATGAAAGATTGCAAACAATGTCGTTGTTCACGCCTCCTTTGGCTTGGAAATAAACGAGAGGAAATTTTACGCGCCTATTAAAATTCATTAATTTTTTACTGTGCACATCATCTTGAGATGTTTTCCATAGTTGCTCTACATTAAACTCATCGGATTTCTGAGATACAGGAAAAGAAAGAAAATTCTGAAAATTCCATCCCACCTGTTGAATTAAGGTCCTTGAGGTATAGAAGTTGGAAAATTGCTCTTTGGTGGTCGTATTTAGAGTCAAATTGGGTAGTCCATGATCAAAAAAAATTGTTTAGTCTGTTTAGTCTTTTGAACCTTTTAGAAGTTCAAAATATTGATGGCGCTCTTATCTATGGCCTTGACTTTCTCTGTAGATAATATTGGGCTGTGATCATGAAAAGTGCTTTTCCGAAAGGCCAGTGAGTGTAGTGGAAAGTGCGTTTGCCTCTAGGCGCTCCAGTGGGTCAGGGTTTAATACCAGCCAAGGTCAGTGGGATTTTTTGAAAGGCGAAAACAAACTCTGCTTAGGTTTTTCTTCGGAAGGGAAGTTTAGCCGTTGGTCCCGACTCATGTGTTGATGAGTGCGATATTTAGGATGAAATTGCCTCCCTCCGGTGGTGAACCAGTTTTGAGCTGAAAGCTACCCTAATACATAAAAAGAAGAAAAAGACTTTCCCGAAGATCCTAACTTAGGGTGTACTTGAGATACTAAAATTAAAAAAAAATACTTGCTCTGTAGCACCACCCGGTTGTTGAATGTAGAACCAAAGAGACCATTTTAAGATAGTTTTTGGTCATTAGAAGCACTTTCCCCATGATTCGAAATCTTTTTACTCATCTGGTTTTTGAGATGGAGCTAAGATAAATGCTTGCTTACTACCGCTGTCTAGTGCTTGAGTTCTGGATCAAATTGAATACTACCAGGTAGCCCTTGATATTCGCTTCAACTTTTCAAATATTCCAACTTTCCATGCTCTCAGTTTCTATTTTCCAGCTCTTATTTTTTTTTATCGAACCAACTATAAATCCAACTCGTTATACTCAGCTATATTTTGTTAAGTTTTTCATCACAATATAGTCACAAGCAGGAAAAACATCTTAAAACAGGAAGAAAGAGAAGAATACTTTTCCGAAGATCCTAATCTAGGAGGTTCTTGAGATACACAGAAAATAATAATGAAATTTAACAAGTGCGTAAAGTTTCCCCTCGTTTAATTCCAAGCCAAAGAAGGCGCAAATAACGAGATTGTTTGCAATCTTTCAAGCGCCATACAACAATGTTTGCAATAATTCATACAACGGGCTAGATTCAGGCGTTATATGGCTTAAATTTATATGAAATATCTTATTATTTTTTGCCAAATCTAGCATTCTCTTTATGTGCATTAGATAACGCAGAAAATTCAGTGTTTCTTTTTATCTGTGTACTGAAATTAAAAAAAAAAAGTTGCCTTGTTGAATTTAGAATCAAATTGATCATTTTAAGATCATGAAATGAACTTTCCTCGAGATTTTTTACCTTTTGGCTCATCTGGTTTCGTAGATAGAGATAAGTTCTCAAAGAATGCTTGCTTACTTGTGCTGTCTAGTGGTTGTATTCTGGATCAAACTGAGTACAAAAAGGTAGTTCTTGATCTTTACTAGAACAGTCCAAATATTCCATCTTTCTGCATCTTAAGCTTTGATTTTCCTGCTCCCTAATTTTATGCAGAACTTTCAACAGCAGATCCAACTAGTTTTACTCAATAATCTATTTTGTTGAACTTTGTTACGGTTATTTACAGCAAGTCAGTAACAACAAATCACAATTATTGAGACTACAATCGAGTACAAAATCGATTTATGGACACCCCAACAAACATCGGTGTTGAATTAGAGCTTGTTCAAACAAATTTGGAGAAGCTATTCAGCTATTCTAGAAGAAACAGCTGAATAGCTTCTCCAAATTTGCTTGAGCAAGCTCTAATTCAACACCGATGTTTGTTGGGACACCAAGCCTTCTCAGCTGTTGTGAGTTTGGTAATTCATTACCGAGCCCAGCCCAAGTAGCATACGAAGCATCATTTCAATTCAACGCTTAGTTTTCATGTTTCATTGAAGTAATTCTGCAGTAACAAAAAACATATTTTGTTACAGAAGAGTTTATTTCAAGTATCACGAGAGATTTCATTGATATTGCTCAAATAGTTTTCTGTAATTATTCAAAACCGACATTGCTCTACAACATTGCCAAAACCATCCTGCTTTATTAAGTTTTATAAAGGTTTTATGGAAGCCACTAGAAATCATTTGGCCACTAGAATCATTTTTGGTCAGGTTTATGAGAACCTACACAGCTTTTTTACAACGATCTCAAAACCTTGTTTTGACCAATTCCTTTCACTCCTATCAAAGGTTTTATTCCCACTGCTTGAATTCTTAAAATGCTGTTCATCTTGTTATGGTCAATTGAAAAAAAAATTAAAATCATTTTGCCTCCATTAAATGCATTTAACGGCAATTTGGCATTCAGGGTTTGAAAGTGGCAAAAAAACGTGACCAAATAGTTATAAAGTAGTCACTGCGAAGACAAATCTGCTCTTTGGCAAAACTGTATTTTTTTTTTCAATAAAGGGCTATTCATTAACCACGTAGACCTTTCTAGGGGGCGGAGGGGGGGGAGGGGTCTTTCAAAAAAACGTATGGAGAAAAGGATACGAGGGGGGGGGGGGGGTCTGAGATTTTCAAAAATCAGTCTGCGTGGTTTATGAACAAGCTCTAACCGGATTAAAATGTAAGAAATAATTGAAATGTGGAAAAATAAATGCACCAGATTTTAAACGTAATGCAAATGAACTGTTGATTGGTGACCAATTCCGGCATTCTTTCAGAAAACCTTATTTAATTCCATCAATTTTCAGGAAATTCATGATTAATTTATCGAATACATATGTTTGAATTTTGTTTTTATTGTTGTAAACTCGAATAATTTCCGACGGGCATTAATTTTCGGCTCTTATCGTGTTAATGTTATAACATTTTATGCTTACATGATTTGGAGCATGATGCGCTGTAAAAAGCTCAATTTGTTTTGGATTTTTGGCTATCAAAGAAAATTTCCCGCAACACTAGAACTTTTTTCTTAGATATTATTTACTGCTAAATGAATAATAGAAGAGCAGAGAATCGAACAAAGCAGAACAACAAAATCCAACCACAAAATCACAGTGAAGTTTGACAGCTGTGGCCATTTGGCCGTATGTTGGTGTTCATAGCAGCCAATAGGTTTTATGAAGGATCTTAAGTTGTCAAAACATCGTTCACTAGAACATTTTCAAAATCTTTATGGTCCTATGAGGGTTTTAATAACTTGTTATCACAGCCGTCTATAGAATCGGCCACTTTGTACAAACTGTGGCTTTAAAGAAGCATAGAGGAGGTGTTGGTAGACAAAACAGTTTTGAATGTAGTTTTATCAACAAAGTCGGGAGGAGTGCTGCACGGCTGGAATAAAACTAAAATTGTTGCTAAGGTGGTCTGTGTAAGCTTGGTGTTAGGTAAATTTAAATATGAGGTTTGTTTTTTTCCCCTCCGCTCACCCCCACACCAAAGAGCAAACTACAAAAAAAACCAACAACAAAAATTTAATTATGGTTGACAAAATTTGAATTTGAATGAACCAAATGGACTAAACAACAAAACAAAACAAACCATTTGAAAGAAGCGCAACTCAATAAAATTCAACAATAACAAAATATGAACAAAATGGAAAAACAAATTTTTTTATTACATTTCATGACGGTTGAAAACAATAAAGGAAAACCTAATGAGAATAAGAATTAAAAAAAAAACTATTAAAATATAAATACAACAAATGAACAATTGAACAATTCGCTCCAGCAAGAAGTGTTTTACCTTTGTTTTGAAAGAGGAAGTATTTGTTATTTGTTGTAGATTGAAAATTACTAACTCGTCTTAGAATTCCACACATAGAGGAAACTTTACTTGCAACCTGATTTGTGTGATAGTTCCACGATAAGGTTGAATCTAGATATATGCCAAGATATTTAAAGCAGTTAACTTTCTCAATTATGTCAGCATTCATAGCTTAAATGGGGACTTGTGGAAGAACTTTCCTTGGTGATCGAAACTCATTTACTTGGTCTTTTGCAAGTTCGATGAGAGGAGATGAACTGAGAAATATTCTTGTAGCAATCGTAAATCCCGTTTCATATTTGATATTATTACATGCAAGTTAACATGCGGGTAAAATAAAGCCATATCGTCAGCAAATAACCTTGGTATTCCATCAAGCCTTATATTACTTATATTATTGATATAGATAAGAAAAAGTATAGGATCAATGTTATATCCCTGTGGAACTCCAGTATTTATTTGTCTTTTCGAGCTGGTTTCTCCGTCGTTTGAGACAAATTGATTTCTGTTGCTTGAAAAGCAACGGATAATGCTATTAGCAATGCCCCTGATACCATATTGTACTAACTTTCTGAGTAAAATCTCATGGTTCAGAGTGTCAAATGCCTTTTTCAGATCAAGAAACAAGGCACCCATTACTTTTTTTGAATCTGTTTCTTCTAATATTTGT
Source organism: Aedes koreicus (assembly GCA_024533555.2). Classification (NCBI taxonomy): domain Eukaryota; kingdom Metazoa; phylum Arthropoda; class Insecta; order Diptera; family Culicidae; genus Aedes; species Aedes koreicus. The sequence continues at coordinate 5,307 of JAHHFK020005373.1, forward strand.
TTCACAAGCTCAGCTATAGCTACAGTGGTAAAACTTGCTTCAGATAGAATTGGAACAAAAACAATTGCCTGTATTTCAGTTATTTATTATTGAATTCAAGATCTTTTTTTAAAAAAATGTAGCGTTTTCTTCATACTTTTAAGAAAAAATACGGATAAAATTATTCGTCACGGTTTCGAGGGAATTCTCGAATTTTTCCTGTAACACGGCTCATTAGGTGGCGCACACCTTCTTCGTCCATCGTTTTAGCTATCTTATTCCACCAGGTCTTCATCTGATTGATGTCTTTGACAACCTTTCCCTTTGCCTTGAGTCTCCTCTTCATGATTGCCCAGTATTTCTCAATAGGGCGGAACTGGGGGCAGTTGGGTGGGTTAAGGTTTTTCGGAACAACCTGGACCCCTTTCTCTGCATACCATTCTTGAACGACTTTGCTGTCATGACAGCTAGCCAAATCTGGCCAAAACATTACGGGATGGTCGTGGGATCGAATGAACGGCAAAATTCGTTTTTGGAGACACTCTTTTTGGTATAGTTCCGACGTCATTGTCTTATTTGTAACGAAAACTTTCGTTTTTTTGCCACAGCTGCAAATGCCCTGCCAAATCATGAATTTTCGTGCAAATTTGTCGGCAAAAACAAATTTAAATTTGGCTGGAACATCCCCCCGAGCCGTGCAAAAGTAAAATTTTTGACCTGGGATTTGCCCGAAGTCAGCCTTGACATAGGTTTCATCGTCCATCAGAAGACACCCGTCGAACTTGGTCAGCACCTGGTCGTATAGCTTCCGAGCACGGATTTTGGCCACACTATTCTGTTTTATGGTCCGATTTGGCTGTTTGCTAGCTCGATACGACTTGATTCCTTCCCGGAGTCGAGTTCTCCTCACGGTACTATGGGCAGCACCGAATTTTCTGTCCAAATCACGGTCCGACAGATTCCGGTCGACAGTTCCACTCCGACGATTGGCTTGAGGCTTCCGAATCGTCGTCAATGTTTGCTTATACCGTTTGATAACGCGCCATACGGTATTTCTGGGCAAATTCAGCTGTTTAGCTAGCCTAGATGCAGACCACAATGGATTTTCCAAATAACTGTGCACAATTTTTTCCCTTCTTTCGGCTTCCATGTTGATTGTTTACAAAGTACAGTCGAAGCTGACAAAATTCCCGACACGTGAGCGCCAAGAACTTCCAAATTCGTCCACCAGGAGCGCCACAATATGAGCAAAAGTTCGTTCTAATTCTAAATCAAGCAAGCCTTACTACTTCCATTACGAAAACTATATTGCAAACTAATGTCTGTATCCCCAATAATCCGGACACCTTCAAATCATTGTAACTTTTGAAATATTGCACGTAGGAATGAAAAATTTCTCTTTGGTATACCTGAGAGTCTATGATTGATGTTTACATTTCATGTTTAGTATTCAAGATGGCGACGAAAGAAAAACAAGTGCACGAGCGAAATTTGTACGAGCGTACGGCAAATCCTGACTTGTCAATACAGGACCTTGCAAAATCATTGGATTTGCCTAAATCCACTGTTCACGATGTGCTCAAATCATTATCCGAACGTTTGACGGTGGAGTGGAAACCGAGAAGTGACAAAAACATTGGACGCGCTGATCCTGTCATGGACCGAAAGGCGAAAAGGATATTAACGAAAAACCCAAATCTCTCCATTCGAACGGTGGCTCGTAAAATAGGGATGTCACCTGGTTTTGTCCAAAAATCAAAACAACGTTTGGGACTTAAGTCGTATAAAGTAAAAACAGTTCCAAATCGCAACGACAAACAGAACTTGGCAGCAAAATCACGGGCTCGACATTTATGCTTCGAATATTTGACGAAGTTTTCATGCGTTCTTATGGACGATGAAACTTATGTCCTGGAGGATTTCAAGCAGCTTCCAGGGCTGGCTTTTTATTCTGCTATGGCCAGAAATGCTACAGCTGAGCATTTCAGAACGAAGAAGGCATCGAAATTTCCCAAAAAAATACCTTGTGTGGCAAGCAATTCGCACGTGTGGCAAAAAGAGTAAACCTTTCGTCACTACAGGCACAATCAACAAGGAGATCTATCAGAAAGAGTGTCTGCAGAAGCCCGATTTGTTGTTCTGGCCCGATTTGGCATCATGCCACTATGCTTAAACTGTGATGGAGTGGTACCAAGCAAATCAAGTGAACATTGTTCCAAAAACCTCAAACCCGCCAAATTGCCCAGAGCTACGACCAATCGAGAGATATTGGGCTCTGATGAAGCGGAAGCTTTCTGGAAAGAAGCAAGGAATCAAACACTTCCAGCAAATTTGGACAAAGACGGCTTTTGCGATTTCTGAAAAGTCTGTACAAACCCTAATGGACGGAGTTAAGCGCAAAGTTCGAACATTTTATGCAAATACCGAATGACTATGTTTTGTCTTCACGAATTGTTAAAAAACATCCCATGAATCTGAAATAAACAGCTTCGACGGAAATATAATGCGAAATTTATGTTTTATTCATGTTTTGAGGTGTCCGGATTATTGCGGATACAGACCTTAGTGTGTTATGTCTGTCTCAACCATTTATCAGGCGTTTGATTCGAAGCTTCTCGAGTCTTTTGTTGAAAACTGACAAGGTTGATATGGGTCTATAGTTATCAGTTTGGCTTCTCCTGACTTAAAAATAGGAACCACTTTAGCAGTTTTGAGACAATCCGGATGTTTGAAGCATCAAATTAAAAGTCTCAGATAGAATTCGTGAAAGACAATTAGCATTATTTTTAACTATTTTAGTTGGAATATTATCGGGACCTGGACTTTTGTTAAGTTTGAGATCATTTATCACTAGTATAACTTCATTTACAGATGCTGGTTGTAGAAAAATGGAGTCAGCAATATGATTATTGTTATATTACGTAATGGATTATCCCCTGTGCCATTTATTTTGGCAGGTTTTAAATTTTAAACCAACTGTTGAAAAATGCTCACTGAACGCTTCACAAATAGATTTAGAGTCAGTAGTGGCAATGCCATCAATGGTCAATGAGAATTTAGATTTATTATTAGATTTACCCAGTATTGCATTTATATTCTTCCACAGTTTGGAATGTGGCGTGTTGTTTAGAAGGTTGTCAAAATAAATTTTTTGGCTTGTTTTTTAGCTGCATCTAATTTTTTTGAAACATGTTTGAATAGTTCTGCTAATCGTATGTTATCTGGATCTCTGCGATGCCTTTTCGAATAATTGCTCTTAATTTTCATCAGTGTCCACAGGTTAAAGTTCATCCAAGGGCAGTGTGTATTTTCGATTCGAGCGGTTTTAGTATCGGTTTAAGCACATTCTTTAAGAATAGTGTTGTATTTCAAAATTATGTTTTCCAAACATTCATTTTCATTGCAAACTGGTCCAATGCCTTCCAAATACCTTTTGAACTCAGTTTCAAGTTTCTCATGGTTGATTATATTTTTCAATAAAACCATTTCATGAGATCCAACATTCAGTTTAATTTCTGTTGAAATTAGGGAATGATCACTTAAATCACTTAAATCACGACGTTACATACATGATACTGAATGGAAGAGTAGATCTTACTATAATATTGAATTAGTGTGCAACATAGTTGTGTGGTTGCAGTCTTGTCTCAAACAACTTAAATATAACGAAACCTTGTAATCGATGATGCCTCTATTAAGGTACTAGTAATTTTAGTTAGGTGTGTCGCTTATAAGCTTCTGTAGCTACAGATGTTTAAAACATAATTTGTTCGTTAGCACCACCTGGTGGTAAAATTTCGACTCAAATTGAACATCTTTCAAATTCTCAAGAACCTAATGAGCTTGAATGGAATGGATTATTTGGGAAATTGCTTTTGACGATCGCGAGCTGCCTTATCGTGATCATCAAAACTCGTCTCCCAAAGATCAATCTTATAAGGTTCTTGAAATTCCGAAGAACAAAATAAAATAAAGCATACTAGCGCCACCTATCGAAATCGCAGCAAGCTCTGCCCACGAACGGTTGGGTTTTGGTGAGCTGCCACGTTTTTTCCGTATTTTTAGTGTGATGAAATTAATCTACATAAGAATATCAATAATAACCCTCGCGAGTGCTATTGAATTCTGTGGTTATGACCACAGTAAATGGATTTCTAGAACGAACCGATTGGTAAACTGTTGCTCATTGTTGCGGATTACCCGGGTGAGCGCTTTCCATTTTACTGATTTATTTGCCATTTTTCCTAAGAGGAATGAAAATTAGCTGTCGAAAAACGCAACTGACAATATTGACAGCCTTGGTCGCAAGAAGTCATAGACTAACCATTTCTAGGACGTCAACTTATTCCGATACATCTTTTGATTCGAACTTTTTCGGTTATTTATTTCAACATGTGAGGTTAATGTTGATCATAAGAATATAAATGAGTTTCGTATGTCACGAACATCCAAAAGGTTTTGAAACGGTAAATTAAATTGTGTTTTTCAAAAGATTGATTGGCGAATAAGCAGTACTTATTTATTATTTGGTATACGTATTTGCTTTTATAGCTGAATATAGGAATCAAGTACCCTGTCTTAAGTTGCTTCCTTTTAACACAATTGCAGTTGAACACATTATTTCAAACCCTGAACCAATATTTAGTGGTTGAATAAGCATTGCATAGTAATTTTTTGCTTCATTTTTAAAACACATAATTTATTTCACAGTTTAGATGGTCGATTGATATTTGGATAATGAACCAAACATTTATGCTTTGGCATAGGATCTTTTTTCAAATGTGTTTGATACAAATGTTGATGATGACTGATTAAATTTCTCAGTGCATCATGTTCTTCATCTGCAAACGAGCACTCCAAACAGATATCTACTAATTGTACTAAGTTAGTACAATTAATCCATACTTCATCCTCCCTTGGGACAAACTTCCCAACAATAAATTTAAAATAACGGCTAAATATGCGCATTTCATTCGAGGTTAAACTTTTGAGGAAAGTAGCGATAATGAACTATCCGACCAAAACTTAGACACCTAGAATGTTATAAATAAATTTAATCACACCGAAAATTGATTTTATAGACAGTGTGTGGTCAATTCATAGCATTTCTCGTTTCAGAAGATTAATGCTAGAATTTATCCCGGACACAAGGAAGGAACACCCATCCCAGTTTTTCCTTTTTACAAATTTCAGAGCACGAACAATGGCGCTTAAACCTAGGCTCATAAGCCAGGACACAAGGTGGAAATATCCTTGTCTTTCTCAAAGAAGTCAGGACAAATGCAGTGACACTAACCTTCTTAGCAACGTCACTCCCAACGATTCACCAAACCCTACAAAATCGAGACGGAAGGACGGTTGTCCCCGTTTCCTCTTTCTTAAGATCCGAAAATATTCGTTGATTAACTTCTGCATCAAGTGGATAATTAATAGCCGTTTATTTTTGAATCTTCTTTTACCCCCAACGCTACACAGTGGGCCTGGCCGTCTTAATATTTTTGCCATATTACCGATACGCCACAAATATTAATTTTGTTAAGAAAACTACTGGTTAAAGTTTTTTCCAGGATGCTTTTAACTACTGGTTGTGTGAGCGTTAAAATAGAATAGAATAAAATAACATACTAGCGCCACCTATTGGCTTTGCGTAGATTCCAGGGTGCTGAATGAACTGTCTTAAAAACCTGTTATCAATCAAGTCACATTCTGAGAGACCATTTTCAATGATTTATTCAAAATACGTTTTAAATTGTGATAAGACGGATGGAGATCTTAGAAGGTTAGGTCTTGGTATCCCAAGAAGATTATGAATAACCACTTTCGCCATACACTTAATAGCCGTAGTCTTTCACTAGAAGAGTTTCTCCAGAAATTCTGATTTTTTTCTTCTTAAGATCCTTTGAGACATAAAAAAGTCACGCATGAAAGTTCATTTTCTGTACATGTGTGTTAGCTAGATAAAATTCAACATTTGCACACTTATTGAAAAACAGTTGAAGTGACTTGAATGTAACTCAAGTAAGTCCCAATCATGAAACTGCAATCAATTATCTCACGAAAATTTTAGTTTTTCATTAAATTGATCACATACACGATAGTCGAGAAACTCTATGTGTACAATGAAAGCTTTGACCAATCAAAAAAAAAAAAAACAGGGAAGAAGATCAATTCAAGTTGAACTATATTTCAAATATGAGACACTTACTATGCTAGATAACAAAAAAAAGCCACAAACAAACGTTTTGTTTGATTATTTTCAGTGACAGCTATACACACAACAATCGTTGGATCGAAGAAGACCAGGCGATTTTGTGATAATTCCAGAATTTTCCCACATAGACGACACCTTGATCACCAATCCAATCACCTCTGACTTCGACTCCCTTGACTTCTAAATATCCGCGATAAACAGAAAAATCAGCCCACATCCCATAATTCCAACCACACCCCGCAATTTCGCAAACATAATCAGCCCAAGTCATTCATTCTCGACCTCCACCCCGAAACGACGAAATCGTACCCAAATCCGATCCCATTAGCGCTGCGATAATCCGTTCACCGCGTTCGCTTTCGCGTTTTCACCTCCAATTTTCCGGCAAATTAAGTCAACCCGCTTTGACAGTCGGAAGTCGCACGAATTTCACGACCCAAATCACGACCGCCGACTCGAGCAACCAGCGACGACTCTGACCTACCTTAAGAGCTGCGAGCTCCAAGGCTACGACTTTCAAAGCAATGGCAAAACGGGAAGAAAGTGCAGTTCTCTTATCGCGAATCTTGGTTCGGAGCGAGCGCACCCCGCTTGAACTTGATCCCAAATAAATTCGTTCGCTTGTTCGGCGCTCGGCGCTGATAACCCTGCCTGTGGAAGGTCACGAGATTGACGCTATCCAGCAACTTAGACCTGTGGCGAAACTGCAACACCGCACCTTAATTCGACGGAGAAGTTCTTCACGTTCTGTTAGTTACCCCCACCAGCCATCTGACCATACCCCATTAAGCACTAATTAATCCCATATGTTCGTTTAGAATCCGAGCGGGAGGGAGGAAAATGGGATTCCTGTGCGGCCACTCGGGACCGGTTCGGTTCTTTTCACTCACTTTTTATTCAATTCCTCAACGGCTGCTGTCTTCAAACTGCTTCAGGGGCTGGAACAACTGCCGTCCCGAAGGCTTCTGCTACTGTTTCTTCTGCTGCTGCTGCGACTGCTGCTGCTTTCCGGTGGTTGGTGATTGTTAGGAAATTCTTTCCACTCTATTGTTTTCCGTTTTCCCTAGCTTCGGGTGCCTCTTTCTTCCACTTAATGGCTTGTATCGAACAACGTTTTCTTATGTTTGAGCAGGAATTCCAATTAGCATAGAACACAAACTCACTCGCAACACTCACGGCGATAATTCTGTTTACTGGTCTGCTCGCTGGGATGGGAAAGCACTGTTACAGGATTAGGCACTTTCTGTTACTCAATACAGATCCATTCACTTCTTGGCACTAAGTTTCGATTCTGAAGATTCGCAATCACAAATTTTTCACAAATCCACTGTTTATCAATTTTTTTTTCTTCAGGAAAAATCTCCTATATTTTCACAATCGGCAAACTCACTCGACAAATCCAAAAAATTGTCACCCAACTCAATCAATCAAGCACTTTTCTCACCAGAAAAAAAAACAAGTCACAAATCCTAGTAACTTTCGCGAGTGACAAGTCAGTTAAGAAAAAAAAAACCACAAACACTCCACTCGCTTCAATTTCCACAATCTCGGAATTAGATGGAGGAAAGCTAAACGCGCATGCTAACAGCTCAACGACAGGCGGAAAACTGAATCCAACGGCTGATGCACTGCTGCTGCTGGTGCTATGATCTAGCGGATCTTTTCTTCCTCCACCTCTCCCTCTCCCACTTTTCCACCCTCTCTCTCTCTTTTCCGAACCACAACCCTACTTCGCACATTCACCGGAGGATGGCGCTTAGCAGCATAGGAGGCAGCATAGATTCTCTCGGTGGGTGCGCGCGCGCGCGTAAAAAAGAGCAGTTTGCCATGTCTCTATGAATGAACTTAGAGTCGCCGTCGTCGTCGTCGCAGGTAGTAGGTAATCGGAGTTGGCCGTGGGGAAATGAACTTGCGCGAGGATGGAAGAAAGCAAAGCCCGAACGACGACGACGACGAGAGCAAGAGCTCGTTTTGAAGAGAAATGCAGGAAAGAGACAGAAGGTTAGAAGCTTTTCCGCCTCGCGAGAGTGGTGAAGGGGGTTCGTCGCTTACGATGCATTGAGCGTTTTCTGATGATGATGATGATGATGATCGAGCAAAGCTCGGTTAGTTCGAGCGATTAGGGGCCGATCATTGTGATGATGGTTTATCTCGATGACTGTAGGTTATGCTCACTCTCTCGTTCTCTTGTTGATCTATGCTGGGTGTACGCGTGGTCGGAGTATAGTTCGTCGCAGTATGGATATGCAAAGTGAGTAGCTTGAAAGTTCTGAAAGTTCTAATCTGAAAAGGCATGTCAAGGATGTTTAATTAGATGAGAACATGGTCCTTGTTGGACATAATCCGTCGCGTCAGTTGTTCGGTAAGGGGTATGAGCGAAATGTCTTCACATGTTCTCATCTCGAGTTTTCAGACCTGCAGGTGGGGTAAGATGCTCAGTATTTTAGATTTATAAAATCGAAAATCATGTTATTCCTAACATTATTGTGCTGCACAACTTCAAGGGCTAAAGAGACCTGTAAATACAGGCTTCCTATAGTCTCAGGTCTCGTATAGTACCGTGGTTTCTTGGCTATCATGCTACCAATTAAGCTGATTTTTTTGTTATCATATGCACTGTAGAGGGAACGCCAGAATTGGCGTGGAGTCAAGGCATATTTCATGAAAATTTAAGCCAGATATTGCCTACACACTACCAAAATGTCATGTAAATTTCTGTCCCCTGAGACCGACACATGCAAGCGTCCTTTAACACATAAGAATGAGTTAAAAGAGATCAGAAAATAAATTCAATCAAACACATCTTTCGTCGAATTGCGTATGAATCAGTTTCAGGAGACATAATTTTACACGAAATCTTTGTTTACGGTCCCCGACTTTTTACAAACATGAATTACGTCTCGTGTAAAATTCATAATTTCTAAGTGTGTAGATCAGGTCTGTTGTATGAAAAATTGTAAACAATTTTATTATTTACACTTGCTTTGGCTTGCAAATAAACAAGAGGAAATAAGAATTCCTATTGTTAAATGTTCAGCCGAAGAGAACTTAAAAATGAAATTGTTTGCAATCTTGCCCAAAACGGATCTGCTCTTGACTCTTTGGAACTGCTTAAATTAACATTAAATATCCAGTAAATTCATGCCAAATCTACCAATCCAAATATGTACATTGAATATCGCAGAAAATGGCAAGCTTTTTTTTTTTAATAAACTGTGTACTTAGGGTCTATGATAAACTTATTATCTTATTATCGGCTCAATCAAGTGGGACAAGTTCTTACAGGTCAACTTATCATCTCCCGAAACAAAGGACTTATTTCTTAAGGTGACAAAAAAAAACTACAAAAGGAAATTTAATGGAGCAATGTATCTCAAATCCTACGTTTATTAAGCCTTCTACAAAAATGCTTCTACTCCGTGAGGCCTTACTGTAGTTGGCCGGAACTTCTGCCATAGCTTTATCACTAGGCTGTGTCGATTTAAACATAGTAAAAGAACATAGTAAATTATTTTTGGAAATGCTCTAAACATCATCTCTGAAAAGTTTCAGATTTTTTAAAAATCGATAAGCTTGACGGCTATCGATTTGAAGTTTCATTTGGAATTTTGATTGGATTACATTATGGGGAAAGTATTAGGTGCGCAACTAAGTTCCTGCTGTTTAGCAATAGATGGCGCCAGTAGTAAGTGCTGGTCGAATGTTGTACATCTCAAGCGTCATAAACCAAGCTCAGACATATGGTAAACAAACAGCTTTGCCAAATCAGTGATTTTGGTTTAGTGTTATATATTTTGGTTGTTTGAAGATGTCTGATTTCGTGCCAAATAATCGTCATTTGCGGGAAGTGTTGATTTTCTTCTTTCATTCGAAGAAAACGGCGGCTGAAGCACATCGAGAGCTCCAAAAAGATTACGGTGATGCTGCTCTGAGTGAAACAACGTGTCGTGATTGGTTTCGTCGCTTCAAAAACGGTGATTTCAGTGTTGATGATCGTCCGCGTGAAGGAAGGCCAACAAACTTCGAAGACTCTGAATTGGAGGCATTGCTCGATGAGGATCCGTGTCAAACGCAAGAAGAGCTTGGTTCAGGATTAGGAGTTTCCCGCCAAGCCGTTTCTAAGCGATTGCATGCGTTGGGAATGATTCAAAAGCAAGGAACTTGGGTTCCTTACGATTTGAAGCCAAGAGATGTTGAGCGTCGTTTTTTCGTCTGTAAACAACTGCTCCAGCGGCAAAAAAGGAAGAGTTTTCTACATCGCATTGTGACGGGTGACGAAAAATGGATTCATTACAGTAACCCAAAACGGAAACATTCATGGGGACTGTCCGGGCATGCTTTAACATCGTCGCCTAGGCCGAATATTCACGCTGCGAAGGTTATGCTGTGTATTTGGTGGGACCAAGTTTGTGTTATTTATTATGAGCTGTTGAAACCAAACGAAACCATTACCGGGGAACGGTATCGAACTCAATTGATGCGATTGAGCCGAGCACTGCACGAAAAACGGCCACAATACGAGCACAGACACGAAAAAGTGATTCTTCAGCATGACAACGCTCGACCTCACGTTGCGAAACCCGTGAAAACCTACTTGGATACGCTCAAATGGGAAGTCCTACCCCACCCGCCATATTCTCCTGATATTGCACCGTCCGATTATTACTTGTTCCGTTCGATGGCACATGGTCTCACTTGTCAGCAATTCCACTCATATGATGACATCTCATCTCAGCTTGATTCTTGGATATCATCAAAAGACGAACAGTTCTATCGAAATGGTATTCACGTTCTACCAGGAAGATGGGAAAAAGTCGTAGCTAGTGATGGGCAATACTTTGAATAATTCGTTTGTAACCTTTGTTTTCAAAATAAAGTTCCTTTTTCACCAAAAAACAGCGAGAACATAGTTGCGCACCTAATAGTATTTTCAGTTTTCATTCAAAAAAGCTATGCGTGTTGAAGACACATGGCTCTATTTTATGTAGCACTTGAAACAAACCGTGCTTAGTTTGAGTTTAAAATAAGAATTCAATTTTGAATTGCTATTCTATTTTGTAGAAGGATTTCAAACTTTTCAAGATGGCATCACGGTCAGAAAGTAGGTATTGGTACCCGGCTACAGCAATTTCCACCATCGGGATGGAGGCGAACGTAGCTGGTGAAATTAATATAATTTGATCGTGTAACATTCTTGTGATTTCATCTTATAACGACTGTTCCAGAAAGTATAAGCACACCCTATTTTAACGGTCACTTTGAATATAATGAAATATCTCAACATGTTTTGGCTGCGTCCTTTTGTTTGCACATTTCTGAATGACATAGCATCAAAAGAGTGCTCAGTTTTGTGTTACCTATCAAAATGCGCGGTCTTACTTCGGAGCAACGAAAAAGTATCGTGCACAAATGGTGCACTGTGAGCGGACTCTCCTTGATAAAATTGGTCAAGGAAGAGGGTGTAAGCGTCGGAGCGGTACGATCTGAGATTCGAAAATATAGAGAACAGTGTACGTTTGAAGATGCGCCGAAGAGTGGTCGGAAATCCGGTCCTGTTAGTCCGGATATCGATAAAAAGATCAGGGATGCCTACAAGCGAAAACCAGCGACTTTCGTTCGGGATGTTGCGAAAAAGCTAGGGACCTCGTCGAGTAACGTCATGCGTGCCAAAGAAAGACTTGGGCTAAAAACATACCGGAAGCAGAAAAAACCCAAGGAAGGAACCCAAAACAGGCCGCGTCCGTGAAACCACGGGTCCGCAAACTCTACGATTCGTTATTGTGTAGAAATTCTTGGTGTATAATAATGGACGATGAAACGTATGTGAAACTAGATTACATAACGCTTCCCGGACCACAATTCTATACTGTAAGCGAAGACAAAGCATCCCCGAAACGGAGAAGGCAATTTTTACCGAAAAATTCGGTAAGAAGGTTATGGTTCGGCAGGCAATATGCGAGTGTGGTAAAACATCTAGTCCGTACATCACAACGGAGACGATGAA
>JAHHFK020005373.1:22500-41505 GCA_024533555.2 Aedes koreicus
CTTAAGCCGTTTGGCTTTGCTTGCCTTGCTGATAAATGGGCGCTTCCAGGCAAGTTTGCTATTCAACCCCTGTGCTACGAGACGGCGACGAACAGTTCGACCGGAAACTGATAACTGAAGGGTTTCCTGGATCTCGCGGACAGTTACCTTCGGGTTCTTCTTGACTTCGCGCATGATCTTGGTGTCCGTTCTCGCATCCGTTTTCCGCTTCCTGCCTCTGCCAGGGCGATCCACCACTGATCCAAACGTTTTAAGCTTCAGAAGAATTTTGCCAACCGCTGCCTTACTGATACTGTACTTCTTAGCGACAGCCCGGTGCGATTCACCGTTTTGCACATCACGAACGACCAATTTTCGGATACACAAGGGAATTGCTTTCGAAAGCACTGCGTTCTCCATTTTTTTTTCAATTGAATCAAATGCGATCACGTATACAAATGCACCAGGTTGAGCCGTTTGCTTCAAAACGTGTCAAAATATCAAAACATAAACAATCGAGGGGTCTTCCAATGGAAACTTATCGAAAACATATCGATTTTTGAAGTGAGCACTTTATTTTGTCACTGTTTTTTTTCAACACAAATTGATTTTTTTTTCTTTAAGTAAAACTCCTTTTTTTCAGTATTCCATAAGGGAAACTTAAAAAGAATATAAAAATAAGATAATAAAAAAACAGTGTGTTTACTTTAATTTGAACCAAGTATATGAGAGAAATTGAAAAAAACGATGAGGTGGGCACTTTATTTTGCCTATCAGTGTATCTGTATCTGTATCTGTTTCTGTGTTTCTGTGATTCTGTGTTTCTGTTTTTCTGTGTTTCTTTGTTTCTGTGTTTCTTTGTTTCTGTTTTTCTGTGTTTCTGTGTTTCTGCGTTTCTACGTTTCTGTGTTTCTGTTTCTGTTTATATTTATGTTAATTTTTTTGTTTCTGTTTCGGTTTTTGTGTCGGGGTTTGTTTCGGTTTCGGTATTCTGTTTCTGTTTCTGTTTCTGTTTCTGTTGCTCGCATTATTTTTTTTTTAACTTCAAGAAACTTGAATTAAATAAAACAGTTGATTTTAATTGTTTTTGGATTTTTATTTCATGTTATGAGAAAAAATTCGTGGCCAGGTTGTTTTCAATACAGAGTTTACAACATTCAGTACGAGACGAACAGTAGGCCAGCAGGTGAGGTGACCATGATATTGCAAGGGTGGTGATAGAAAACACCTCCGCTCCGTTTCTCCGTTTCTATGAAGATAGCTACTTCATGCTGGAAAGTTGCGTGAGGAAACTGTAAAAGAGCGCCAAAAATACAGGTGATTTGATTTTGATTGGAATTTTATTGCTATTTAAAGAATTGTGTTCAATTTTGTTGAATTTTGTTGAATTTTGCTGAATCTTTTCAAATTTAGTTAAGTTCTGTGTTTTTCTCGAAAAATTTTAAATTTATTAGATTTTATTGATATTTGAATGGAATCTGGAATTTGGAATTTGGAATTTGGAATTTGGGATTTGGGATTTGGAATTTGGAATTTGGAATTTGTAATTTGTAATTTGGAATTTGGAATTGGGAATTTGGAGATGCGGATTTTAGAATTTGGAAATTTTGTTTGGTCTGATGGAGGCATCTTCTTCATTAACACAATCGCCACTGCATAAAAACACACTAAAGTTATTTTTTACTCGGGGGATACGTTCCACTTTAACTATAAAACCGTGTAAAAAAAAGACTAAATAGAGTTGATAAATTCACATGCATATACATTTTAAATTGCTTCGATGTTGTTTGCATGTTTTACCGTTCTTTGCAATCGTCAAAATACAGTTTTTTAACTTTTAAGTATTTACACTACAAATAGTGAATTTTTGGAAAAACTACCATATGATTACTTTTTGCTCAAAACGTAAAATGTGATTCTAATAAGGTCGATAAGTTGATCCGTTCTGGATTAATCGCTGAAAACGAAACGTGTAAATTAAATTACACATTAAATCATACGTAAATTTCACAATGAAAAGAAAAGCATAACAACCAAGCAATAAGACCAAACCCGGATTTTCATTCAAAATGATCATATTTGACGGCTTGTCTTTCATTTTCGCGTAAACCTACTGAGCTGAAATTTCGGCTGTAGTCCAAAAGAAATCTGAATTCATCTGCATTAAATTCATAATTTTTCATTCACCACTTTCAATGTTACAGACACCGCATATGAGAAAACAGTCAGACCACCTTTTGATGTCCATAAATAGTTCAATTTTGAGAATTTAAATTTTGATTTATGTTGTACGAGTCATTTTAACAACAGTAATCTAAAGGGTGTATTCGGTAAAAATGGCACACACATATATACTCATCAAAATTAAACTGATTATCGGATTTTCTTGAAATTCTCAGGGAATGAAGAACAACTAATGAGTTTTGATTTACAACATTTGTTTTATTCAATTTCGTCTCCCATCCCGAATGCCCGCACCTTCCTTTTCACTCCACCCTTCAAATTTTGTACAATCGATTTTCCCAGTGTTTTTGTTGTTTTTACCCAAATTTTCTTCAATTCTAGCTCTGTTTTTATAGTTCTGGGATGTTTGCGAAGTTCCGTTTTCATAATTGCCAAGAATTTTTCAATTGGACGAAGTTCCGGTGAATTTGGTGGGTTCATATCCTTTGGCACAAAATTGACTCCGTTGGCTCGGTACCACTCCAATACGTTTCGAGCGTAGTGGCAGGATGCTAGATCTGGCAAAAACAGAGTTGATCCTTTGTGCTTCTTAATGAATGGCAAGAGACGCTTCTTAAGGCACTCTTCCGTGTAAATCGCACCGTTTATTGTTCCGGAAGTGATGAAGGGAGCACTTATTTCACAACATCCGCAAATCGCCTGCCAGATTAGAAACTTCTTTGCAAATTCCGATAGTTTCTTCTTTCGAACATCCTCCGGAACATCGAACTTCGACTTGGCAACGAAATATTCTTGCCCAGGAAGTTGACGGAAGTCGGCCTTGACGTATGTTTCGTCATCCATCACGATGCAACCGGATTTGGTGAGCAGCTTCGTGTAAAGTCTCCGGGCGCGGGTTTTCGCAGTGATGTTTTGTTTTTCATTCCGGTTTGGGGCTTTTTGCACTTTGTAAACATGTAACCCAGCACGCTTCATGGTTTTCTGCACAAAACCGACTGACACCTTAGACTTTTTAGCGACATCTCGAATTGACATGTTTGGACGGTTCTTGAATTGTTGTACGACTTTCCTGGCCATTTTACTGTCCATTGGACCACTTTTACGACCACTCCCTTCCTTCCTTTGGACACTCAGACGCTCCTTGAAGGTTCTTATTACACGAGACACAGTTGTATTTGCAATTCCAAGCCTTTTAGCAATCCACCGGTGGGACGCCCCTGGATTTTGATTGTGAGTGCACAAAATTTTCTCACGGACAATTTCTTGTTTCGACGACATGACTGGAACTACTGAATGTATAACTATGAAACTTGGCAGATGTAAATAATACACTATGGATAAGATCTACTCAAATTTCTAGGTTTTTTACTCATACGATTCAAAAGTTACAGAAGATTTTCTGTGTGCCATTTTTATCGAATACACCCTTTATATAACGTTATTCAAATTCATCAACAGAGCCTAAGCTATAAAAATCAAAAGATAGTCTTATTGTTTAGACGTAATGGTGTCTATGGTGAATTACTTCACGAAAAAACGAAATACAAGCCTTGGATGACTATTTTGTATGAAAATTGGGTTTGGTCTTAATTTATTGTCCGTTACTTTAGGCATGACTACATTGAAAAATCCCAAAAATCTTTCTATTCTTGAATTTCAATTCAGATCTTGAAAATTATTTGTATTGTTAACTTTCATCTAAAGATAAATATAGGTGAACAATCTCTGAATCAATTTAATCACATTCAAATACCGACTCTACTAGCCACCCGGCTGAAAGAAAAAATGGCATCTCAACCACCTCAAATTGACCTGTTCAACAGCTTATCGCACATTGTCAAACTGACGCCACAAGCTGCTTATAAAATCCCTTCAGCTAAAAGCTGCATACCATTCGACCTAATGCCTACCACCTGCTTGGATAGTGTCAAATACCTGTCAAAGCACCGAACGCATATTTAAAACTTTCCCCACCCATAGTCACGGAGGGCATCATCGGAACAAATACAAGGCCAAGTGGTGTGATTCCATTCCCCTTCACCAGCACTTGGGGACAATTGCAATCTGTAGCAGTAAATTGACGCACAATCACTACACAATCCTCGCCGTCGCCGTTGTCGTCATCCGTGGCCCACCTCCATGGGAATATCCGTTCCGGCTGGAGGCTAGCCCAGTTGGGTGCTGTAATTTCCAGAGTCCGCGCTTTCTCGATTGCAAATTCGCACCTTGTTGCTATTTCTGTTCTCCCGTCCCCGCATCCTATTCCTAGCTAAAATTAGTTCAAAAAGCACTGGCTGGTAAATCTCCGTGAAAATGTACGGAGTAGGCCGTAAAATTAATCCGTCGCCTCGAACGTCGACGACCGTCGATCAAAAGTAAAAGTGTGATAAGTGTTGATTACACTTCACCATTTTTGCTGATTATTGTTATTTTGCTCGCTGGATCGCCGCCAGGTCGAGGCAGAGTGTTGTCATCTCTGTGAAAATCGCGGCAGGTGGGAGGCATTGCAACAAGCGTTATTGTTCCAGGGCGTGGCCGGGGGAAGAGATGATTCGCCAAAACGTTTGGCATTCCGACTGTAACTAACCACCGGCTGGGAGAATTTCAATTGGCTAATCGTTGGAGGAAGCACCTACCGACACCCGTCAGCTTCCTTTGATGCTGGTGGAGATCAACCGTCTGATGATGATCATTTGGCGCGTGAGAGAAACTCGCCAGCCACGGTCGGGGCGGGTGATCTTTGCAGAAATTGTGCCATAATCGATTCACAACTGCTAAAGATGTTTTCGCTCAACCCATAATGCTAACAAGAAACGTCAAAATAATCATCTTGATCTTTTCCGTCGAGCAGGGGGGGGAATTTTATCGCCACTTCTCGTTGCTTCCGGTCTCCCACGCTTGAAAGCAAATTTAATTTTCTATGAGATACCATCCGATTATTAGTTTTTTCTGTGTCTTTTCGAGTTTTAGAGCTTGCTCATTTATTTCGCACGCAAGCCACAGTTGAAGTACCATCGGATGATATCAATCGGGTGCTAACCAGTAGCACTGAGAATGAATAAAAAATGCATTTCATTCGTTCATTACAAAGGTTCCACCTTGAAGTTTCAACCCAGAAAAGTCAGCTGGTGGCATTCAGGAAGGAAGACCAAACCCTTGCTTCTGCTTAGGAACTCGGTAAGGTAATGGTGAACCCCTCTTGCGACATAATTGCCAAGCGATGTGATTTTTCTCTCGCCTTAAGTGGCGCAGATTATTACAATGGGAGGAACTGTTTAAGCTGAAGCACTTTTGATGGCCGGAGAACAATCCCGGTTTGCACGTAACGGTCGAAGAACATTAATCGACACAGTTATAAGAAGCTGAATACTGTTGAAAGGTGACTTTGCTTGTGATTTGTGACCTTTTTCCAAAATTCTGGAGGAATCACTGTAACATATTTCCAACGAGGGCCTCAGGACCCCTGTGAATTCACAAACATTCATAAAGTTTAAGCACTTTTGAATTTATGGAATGTTCTGTGTAATTCCTCGGGAATTCTCCACTAGAAATCAACGAAAATAACTACTGTAACTAATCAAATCCATTTATTTTAGAGTTTCACAATTTTTCAGTTTTTATCGTTTTAATAAACATGTTTTAGCTAAATATTTAAATCTTGCCATTTTAACAGAATTGTTCACCCAGCAAAGTCACGACCATTTTCTACTTGCGTAAATTTTCTTGAACAGGCCGGGAACAGAACTTAGCTTAAAAGAAAGGAAATTGACCTTTTGTTTGATGTTAGATAAATATTCTTTGGCAAAGAAATTGGTTCAAATAGGAAAATCTAAATTTGGGAGCGTCCCGAAAAGTGGTCTGACATTGAACTCTAATCTTTTAATGGGATTTAAGGTTTTTTTTTTAATTGTTTGTAAATTTTTTTGGGAGGTTTGTTGTTGGTTTCATGTTAAAAGTTGGGGCCGTGTCTAAAAGAAAAACATTTTTTAAAGAACGTTTTTGCGAGGGTTTATGTATTTGAGTTGGAATTTTTGGTTTTTGGGTAAAGATTTTTTGGGGGGGTGGGCGCGGCAGGGGGCTTGGGGGGTGTGGGGGGGGGGGGGTGTTTGTGGTGGTGTGGTGGTTAGTTTAATGATTATTGTTTGTTTTTTTGTTTTTGGTTTCGGGAAGACCGTAGAGTAGGTGAAGACTCTACGGGGCTGAGCTGCAAGCAACCCGGCGGGTCCACGGGTCGCGGATGGTGGGGTTCCATCAGATATGATGGACAGCTACTGAATACACGAATAAGTAGCCCCGGACGAGCGGCGGGGACTGTTTAGGATGTGGGGGGGGGGACTGAGCAGTTGTTGGACTCTGTTGAGTTTCTTCCAAAAACCCACAAATATCCGAAAGCAGCCCTGACAAAAGCGAGCCACCCCGCTTTTTAAAAATAAGGGTAAAAGTCCAAACCTTCACCCATTTGAGCGTCTGTTCTCCATGTTAGGGGCGGCTCAAAACAGCGTCTGTTCTCCATGTTAGGAGCGGCTGAGTCACCGTCTTGTTAGTGCGCCCAGGACTCTAAATACAAAAGCCGAAAGTCCTGGTGGTGCTTGGGACTGTTAAACAGCAGCATCACGATGGTCCTCCTGCGATATAGTGGGGTTGGTTGTGGGCCTTGCGAGCCGACACCATTAAAAAGGAATTGCAACGAATAATACACAAGGAAAAACAGACTTTGCTCCTGTACGAAGTGCATCCTGTACAAAACGCTAATAAGACCGGTTGTTCTCTACGGGCATGAGACGTGGACAATGCTTGAAGAGGACCTGCGAGCACTCGGAGTTTTTGAGCGACGGGTGTTAAGAACCATCTTTGGTGGAGTACAGGAGGACGGACTATGGAGGCGAAGTCGCGCAACTCGCCGGCGAACCCAGTATTCATAAGGTGGCAAAAGCTGGAAGGATACGCTGGGCAGGACATGTTGCGAGAATGCCGGGCAACTATCCTGCAAAAATGGTGTTCGACGGGAATCCGGTTGGTACAAGACGACGTGGGGCGCAACGAGCAAGATGGTCAGACCAGGTGGAGCAAGACCTAGGGGGTACAAGGTGCCCAAGGGATTGGAGAGGAGCAGCCACGAATCGGGCATTATGGAGGGATATTGTGTATCAGGCTATGTTATAGTATTGTGACGTTATGCCATGTAAATAAAATAAATAAATAAATATATATATATATATATATATATATATATATATATATATATATATATATATATATATATATATATATATATATATATATATATATATATATATTTTATATATATATATATATATATATATATATATATATATATATATATATTTATGTATATATATTTATTTTTATATATTTATATATATATATATATATATATATATATATATATATATATATAATAATATATATATTTATGTATACATATATTTATTTTTTTATATATTTATATATATATATATATATATATATATATATATATATATATAATAAATATATATATTTATATAATATATATATATATATATATATATATATATATATATATATATATATATATATATATATATATATATATATATATATATTTTTATTTTATTTACATGGCATAACGTCACAATACTATAACATTTATGTTTATATATATATATATATTTTTATATCTTTATATATATATATATATATATATATATATTTTTTTTTTTTTTTTTAATTTTATTTACGCGGATTCCTCAAGGTGAATCACCAGCATGGAAGACGATCCACCACCGGACCCCCGACCAACGACCATGAAAGAACCAGGACCAACAGTTATCCCTCCGAAGGAAGACAGCTGACCAGATTTTCGCAGAGAAAACCACCACCGACGCGAGGGTTGAACCCAGACCCACCGGGGGCAAGTAGCAGCGTACCACACACCACCAGAAAAACGCGGCCGTATATATATATATATATAATATATATTTATATATATATATTTTTTTTTTTTTTAATTATTTAGGATTCCCAGGGAATCACCGCGCCAGGAAGACGCCACCACCGGACAAAGACATGAAAGACCGGGAAACGGTTATCCTCCGAGGAAGACGTGACCAAAGATTTTCGCAGAAAAACCACCACCGACGCGACGGGTTGAACCCAGACCCACGGGGACCAGAGCAGCACGCTACCACACACCACCGACGCGGGTATATATATATATATATTTATATATATATATATATATATATATATATATATATATATATATATATATATATATATATATATATATATATATATTTATTTTTTATTTTATTTATATGGCATAACGTAACAATACTATAACATTACCTGATACACAATATCCCTCCATAATGCCCGATTCGTGGCTGCTCCTCTCCAATCCCTTGGGCACCTTGTCTCTGTGTCTGTGTCTGTGTGTGTCTGTGTGTGTTTGTGTGTGTGTGTGTGTGTGTGTGTGTGTGTGTGTGTGTGTGTGTGTGTGTGTGTGTGTGTGTGTGTGTGTGTGTGTGTGTGTGTGCGCTCGTTCCATTGGCAACCATTCAAACTAAATATCAAAACTTTTCACTAAGTCCAACAAAATTCGTTACAATCAAGGAGAAAACGTCATAAAAAAAAATACAAACCATATTCACAACTACACTAAATTCATCAATGAATGTAGTCGGAACTCAATTTAAAAATTCAACTTAATTATACAAAATCAAAACAATTTAACAAAATTCACTGGAAACCTAATAAAAAAAAAATCTACCAAACATAAATTTGAAAAACTTTAAAAAAATTCAACAGAAAAACCCAAATTCAGCAGAAAAAAACATTGAAGATCAACAAAATTCGCAATTACTTAAAAAAAATTGAATGCAAATCAATGAAATTTATTCGTTATTCAAAATTAATTTGTGTGCAGAAAAATTAACATTGGAGATTGAAGATAAAATTCCAGAATGGTACAAGAAAATTAAAATTTGACGATTCAAGATTCAAGATTCAAAATTTATAAAAAATTAAAAATTTACTAAAATTGACCAAACATCACCAGAATTATAAAAAAATTCTATTAAATCCAACAGAACTCATCTGATAACAACAGAATTAAAAAAACTAAAAAGATTAAACTTCTTTTCAACATAATTCAACAAAATTTTACAAATTTCAAAAACTCAACATAATCTATACTAATTTATCAAAATTTTTAAAATTCAATAAAACTCTCCAAAATGGCAAAAAATCAACAAAATTTCTCAAAAATAAGAGAGCAAATACCATATTCTACAAAATGCGAAAAAGTTCAACAAAAATTCAACAGAATTCTACAAAATTTTACAATTATCATCATAGATCTACACAATTCTAAAAAATTTCTCGAAACTCAACTTTAATCAACAAAATTTAATAATATTCAACAAAATTCCAAAAACTTAAATATGATCCATTAAAATTTTACAAAATTCTACAATGGTAAACAATTTGGCAGAAACCTACAAAATTTAATAAAAGTCAGACAGAACAACCAAAATTTTACAAAAACTAAAACAGAACTCCACATCTTCAACAAGTTTTTCCGAAATTCGACAAAATTCAACGGAAATCAACAAAATTCTTCAAAAAAAAAAACAAACAAAAATTTTAACAGCATTCAACAAAGGCCATATATAATCAATAAAATCGAACGAAATCATACAGAAATCATCTCACAAAATTCATAAAAAATTCAATTTAAATAATCAAAATCATACAAAATTCTAAGAAAGTCAACAATTTGAAAATACTAACATAATTCATCGAATTTCTAATGAAATAACAAAAACAAAAACAAAATTCAACAAAATTCAACAAAATTCCTCAAAATTTATCAAAATTAAGAACATCCAACAAAAACCTAAGAGAATTTAATAAAATTGAACAGTATCCTACGAATACCATAAAAAATCAAATGAAATTCAAAAAAATCGTCATACAAAATTGTCATCAAAATTCTAAAAATAATGTCAGTAAAGTTAAAAAAAAACACTAACAAAAATGAAAAAAAATTTAACAATGTTGATCAATGTTCTACATAATTTAAAAATATTCAATTAAATTTACAAAATTTTATAACAATCATCCAAATTCTAGAACATTCAACAAAGTTGAACATCACTCTTAAAAATTTTATCAAAATTTAGCTAAATCCTCCAAATAATCCACCAAAGATCAACACAAATTCAACAAAAATTAAGAAAATTGATTAAGAATTACAATACCTATACAAAATTCTTCAAAGTTCAAAAAAAAAAATAACTAACAAATTTAAAAAAAATCAACATAATCCATATGGCAAAACAAAATCGACAAACTTTCTCAAAAATCGAAAAGGCATGAACATATGAGCCACATTCTACAAAATGCGAAAAGTTCAACAAAAATTTTTCAGAATTCTATAAAATTTAACAAATATCATCAAAGATCTACACAGTTCTAAAAAATTGCTCTAAACCCAACTTTAATCAATAATATTTAACAAAGTTCAACATGGTTTCAAAAAATTCAAAATTTTACTAAATTTTACGAAAGTAAACAATTTGACACACAACAGATATATGTAATAGCCAACATAATTCAACAAAAGTCAGACAACAACATAAATTTAACAGAACTTAAAACAGAACTTCACAAAATTCAAAAAAATTCTACGAAATTCGATAAAATAAAAACAATATGAACAAAAAATAAATAAAAATAAAAATGTCAACAAAATTTTTTACAATTTTCAACGAAATATGACCTTCCAAAATCAATACAGTCAAACGAAATTCCACGAAATTATGCAGATATCATCAAAATGTTACAAAACTCATAAAAATTCAAATTCAAATTCATCATCAAAATTATACAAAATTTTAAGAAAGTCAACAATTAAACAAGTACCGACAAAATTTAACAAAATTCATCCAATTCCTAATAAATTCAACTAAAAACATCAAAATTCGATTAAATTCATCAAAGTTTAAAACAACCAACAAAAACTTAATTTTTTTTATAATATTGAACAGTAAAAAATCAAATGAAATTCATCTACATAATTTAAAAAAATGCAATCAAATTTACAAAATTTTACAAGTCAACCAAATTCTAGGACATTCAACAAATATGAACATTATTCTTGAAAAAATCATCAAAATTAAGCTGGATCCGCCTAAATTAAAAGTTATCCACCAAAGATCAACAAAATTTAACCAAAATCAACAAAATTCAATGAAACTTAAGAAAATTGATTAAGAATAACCATACTTATAAAAAGTTCTACGAAGTTCAAAAATCTATAACTAAAATCTACAAAATTAAACAAAATTCTACGAATGTAAACAATTTAGTTGAGCGGAATTTCAACGAATCCAAGCTGAACCAAGCAAGTTATATTATGCAGCTCTCCGAAAGGCATGGTCTGAAAGATGCAAAACTGTCAAAAATTCCTTTGCATTCAGCCTGCGTTCAGCAGTCCAACCGGTATTTTGTAGTATTTGGCGGTTCATTCACGACCTATCCCGGTTCAGCTGGCCCAGATAGGCAGGAAGCGGAAAGAGTACCCAGGTGTACGAAGGCTACCACGCGATCCTAAACTGCATCCGGGGTCAAGCCAAGGCAAAGGACTGGAAATTTTGCGGATTCTGAGTGGGCCGGCAGTCACGGAGTTCGGAATAAAAAGTCCGATTTTGTGATTCGTTTTGGAGATGGTCTCATCAACTGGACGTCAAGAGCGCATAATTGTCTTCCACGGCAGCCGAAGCATGCCAAGAGATTACGGTGGGTGAAAAACTACAACAAACAGCCCAATGGGTTTGAACGAGGATGGCTCAGGACTACGTAGGAATGTGTTATCTATGCTTAGACGATTGAATGTTCAAAGGACAGAAATTTGTTTCGTTCAAAATCTAACGATATGGTCTTGAATTTTGTAGTCTGCAGTGCACTCCCATGCACTAAACGTTTTAGCCGTTTGGGACACTTTTTACCCCAAGACACAGAATCTTTCTCCTTCAACTGCATACGGTTTCTACTACAACTATGTGTGTACAACGCTGTAAAATGTGCAAATATCAAAAACGTTACAGCTTCGGCACATATTATGCCATTTCAGTCCACTTTTTGTTTTGTTCTTGTCTATGACGTCCGTGTTGGGAAACAATCGTTCAGATGCATGTTTGTGTGTGTGTGGTGTTTTGGGTGTTTTTCACTTATATTTTTTTCAAAATATTTATTCAATAGATTGTTGTAAGTGAATGAATGAATGCTCTATTTGTGTGTGCATTTATATATAAAAATTGAAATTTCAGAGTTTGTGTTGTTTAAAATCTAAATATACAGAAATTTTGTTTTGTAATACATTCTCCTTTTACAATTTGTTGACTGTTCCTGTATAACACAATCAAATATTAACAGTATTACTAGAAGACTATGGTAAGGAAACTATCAAGTCCAAATCTAACGTTCTGTGCCATTGTTGTGCCGCCTTTCTGTGTGAGCAATTTGTGTTGGCGCACTTCTCAGCACCAAGGTGGTGGACTGTATGTTGCAGAATGCGGTGGACTTACTTGGTTATGGAAATAATTAAACTCTTTCTCTACTTTTTTTTTTTACTAAAATTGTTTTTATTTATTATTCTTTATCTTATATACTAACTTACAATTTCAAGTGTTTTAGCCCAATGGGCTCTTCAGCTTTTTTTGTGTGTTTTATATGTTTTATGTGTTTAGTGTGTTTTATGTTACAAATTAATTTTCAGATCAGCCCTTGGGGCATTGTTTGTTAAAATTTGATAACCTACTTAGTCTACAACTACAACTACAATTTGAAAATCCTAGGGGTGGGGAACCAGATTCCGGATGATCTGGTGATCCGATGTCAGGCAGCGTGCCCTGTACCGATTGATAGACTCACTAAAGCGATCGTCGAGCATTTTTATCTCGGCCAGACGGTGGACCTCAGATGTTCTTGTCCTCGGAGGGGTGTTCAGGATCATCCTGAGGAACTTATTTTGAACACGCTGAAGCTTCAGGTGATGTGTTTTTGCGCAACTCTCCCAGATTGGCATGCCGTACTCGATGACTGGAAGTATGATTTGCTTGTAGACAGCAAGCTTGTTTTTCAGGGATAATGTAGACCTTCTGTTGATCAATGGGTACAGTAGCTTCAACAGAACGTTACACTTTGTGACAGTTTTGTCAACCTGTTCCCTGAAAATAAGCTTGCTGTCTATGGTAACGCCAAGATAGACAGCTGATTTGGCCCATTCCACCGTTGTGTTGTTTAGGCTAATTTTACAATCCTCAGGCGGAACAAGTTTGGGAGAATTGGAGTGTGGGAATAGGATGACCTGGGTCTTTGCTGCGTTAATACAGATCTTCCATTCGGTGAAGTATTCTGACAGGACATTCAGGCTTCGCTGCAGTTTCGCTGTAAGCGCTCTTGTTACCCTACCATTGTGGACGACTGCGGTATCATCGGCGAACAACGACAGAGATCCATTTTCAGGGAGCGGGGGTATGTCCGAGGTGAATAGGTTGAACAGAAGTGGACCTAGTATACTTCCCTGCGGAACACCGGCGGAAATCTCCTGTGCATCGGAAACTGCACTTTGCAACGAAACACGGAATGTCCTGTCCGACAGGTAATTTTTAATTATCTTCACCAGGAAGATGGGAAGATTGTATTGTTTTAGCTTGTACACCAGGCCATCATGCCACACATTATCGAAGGCCTTCTCGATATCGAGAAGTGCCATGGCAGATGATTTCGCCACTGACTTGTTCCGCCTGAGGATGTTGGTTACTCGGTTAAGTTGGTGCACTGTTGAGCGACCACGTCGGAATCCGAACTGCTCGTCGAGCAAGATGTTCAGCTCGTCTGCAGACGAGAGAAGCCGACGGTGGATCACTTTCTCAAACAGTTTTGATACTCCTGAGAGAAGGCTGATGGGCCTATAGCTCTTGGAACATGAAGGATCTTTCCCAGGTTTCTGGATGGGGATGACTTTGGCTGACTTCCAACACGAGGGGAAGTAGCCAAGTCGGAGGCATTGGTTGAAAACCATCGCCAGATGGTTATAGAACTGGGGGCTCAATTGCTTGAGCTCCAAGTTCATGATGTTATCGAAACCTGGGGCCTTCATGTTCTTTGAGCTTTTGATATAAGTCAACAATTCGTCAGCTGAGATCTCCAACTCCTCTGTGAAATCGTTGGGACTTATATGGATGTTGTTTATAAGCGCGCTAACGGCAGCTTCGTGTGGACTGACGATGTTTTGTCCGAGGTTGTGGGAGCTGACGAAGTGTTGACTTATCTCAGCAGCCTTCTCTGCAGGAGTTATCAAGCGATCCCTAGAGCCATTGCTATCTAGTGGGATCAACGGTGGAATGGGCCTTGGCTTAGTTTTCAAAATTTTGGTCAACTTCCAGAACGGCTTTGCACAATCTGGGAGAGAGCGGATCTTGTCGGAAAAATTGTCATTTTTGAGGTCCACCATTCTGGCCTTGATAATTTTTGTTACCCGATTACAATGTGTTTTTAGAGTTGGCAAACCAGTTCGCTGGTATTGCCTTCGGATGGCATTGCGCAATTGTATTAATTCTTTAGTGGGTCTATCAATGGGTACAGAGTTGCTCACCTGATCAATCACCGGTACATGTTGCTCCCGGACCTGGGAGATTGCTTGCTCGATGCTCTTCAGCTGCCGATCGGTGTCATCCGTTGACTCGAGGTGCACGGTAAAATCGACGGTGTCGTCGACATGTTGTCGGAACCTCTCCCATCTGGCACGATGGTGGTTCCCTCGGGGTATCCGAACAGGCGGACCGGGGCCCAATTGCCCACATCTCCAAATAGTTACCGGAGCTGAGCTCCTGGTGTACCATCGGCTGGGCGATGTTGTTTCCCATGTTGGTGAGGAAGATGTCGATTGTCGAATGGACCCCGGATCTGTTCAACCGGGTGGGAGTATCCGGGCTCAGGACGGTGTAATGTCCCTCTTCCAGGCCTTCCTGCAAAATTATTCCGTTCCTATTCCGCCGGGTGTTCCCCCAGGTTTCGTGTTTCGCATTCATGTCGCCGGCGATGATGAACTGCCCCTGCCTCCGAGTTAGCTTGCGAATGTCGTTTCGTAGGACCGTTGTTGTTCCGTTAGCGGTGCTAGCTTGCTTGGGACCGAATAGGCCGCGATGATGGTGATGGAGCCGACAGCGGTTTCGATATGGATTCCGATGGCTTCAATAGACTGCAGTCAAAACTCAGGAGCAGATGACGGTTGATGTTGTAGCGCAGGGCGATCGCAACTCCTCCTCCACTAGAGCCACTACGATCAAGTCGCACAATCCGGTATCTTGGGATGAAAACGCTGTGTTCCGGCTTGAGATGTGTCTCGGTGACGATGGCGATGTCGATGACCTTCCTGTTAAGGAAGTCACCGAGCTCAACTGTTTTGTTCCGGATGGAACAAGCATTCCACTTGAGGATGCTGATGGTGCGTCTACGGTCCATATTTGAAAATAAATTTCATCGTCACGGATGTGGTGGCTTTGAGCTGTTCCTCCTTCGAGCGGCAGGAACGTAGTTGGCGGTAGAGCTCTTGGACGAACTCGACCATTTGCTCCGTGTCATAGAGCTGTCCTTCGACGGGTGGTTGCGCGGAGGTACTACAACTCGATTGCCCCAGCCTGGGTTGGGAGCGGCGGTGGCTGCCGCGAATCGATGATGAACGGAAACTGGCGGGCGGTTTGCATGGCGATAGTTTAACGGAACTGGCGGCAGGTTTGGCACTTGGTACCGGAGCGTCGGAAAATTTTCTTCGTCCTTTCGAGGTGGCGGGCGGCGTTGACCAGGCCGAGACTTGGTGGACGCCTGCTTGCGGATGGCCAAATACTCCGCTCGTTTGGGACAGGTTGCTGCCTTCGTGGTTAGCACCACAGTTGGCGCATTTTGATGGGGCACCTGAGTCCATCGGGGTGCAATCCATGGTTGTGTGCGCTCTGGCACACTTTCCATACCGGAGTTTCATGTGGCAGTTTCGGGTCCCATGACCAAACGCCAGAAACTTGCCACACTGTGTCACGTTGTGTTGCGTCGGGCGATACCGGTCCCACTCGATAATGACGTTGAAAAGGGCCCGTGTTTTCAACAGGTCTGCCATCGTGACGGAACCCTTCTCCAAGTGGACCAGATAGAGTTGGTCCCGATGATTTCCCTGTTCTTGACGTCTGATTGGGAACACATTTACTGGTTTCAGAGCCGCCGCTTGCAGCTCAGCGACTATTTTCTCCGGAGTGAATTCTGGAAGGCCACGCAGAATCACCTTCAGTGGCTTGTTTCCGGGTGCGTCGTGGGTGTAAAATTCGTGTTGCTTGGCGACTAGGTGAGCTCCAACAGCACGGTAGTCAGCCTCCGTCGAGCACATTATCTTTGTGCCCGTACTGCACAGCTTGTACCGCGGATTTACTTTAATCGCTGCAAGCTCCGTCCTAGGGCAGCGATGTTTCTTGACGTGGTGAAAAGCGGCGGAATCTTCGCCTTTTTCGGTATCTGCTGTACCGGGAGCGTAGCAAACCGATTGCTCGCTAGTAGCTGGGCGTTGGGGTCCAATGGTCCGGTGTCGTCATGCCGCAGACACTTGCTGCTGCTTGGTTTCGGTATGGCTTCAGGAGCTGATGTCGCTGGTGTGGATGTCATCACGTGTTGATTTTTCGACCCATTGCCACGGCAACAGGTCGAGTGGAAAAATTTGCACAAACTTGCAGCACTTTCTTCTGGCTTGCTATCGCTAATAAATTAGCAAGCGCTGGCGATAAATCACGATAAATCCGCTGGCGATAAATCCGTCAATCAAACCGTCGTACAGTTTCAGCTTGAATGATACCCTGATGCTCCCTCCCAACCCAGTATTTATTCTATATAATGTAAATAAAATGTCATAATATGCAATATATGTAACATGAAATAAACAAGAATATTTAATTTAAATATGTCGCAGTTGGAATTCGTCATCTCGTTATGTTAATATGATTATAAATAAAATAATATGTTGAAATAATTAAAACAGTAATATTTGGCATATGATAATAATGATATGCAGCTTGGTGCTTCTTTACAGCTCAATCAGTGGCCGAAGAATGTAACTCTGAAATTTAAAGGTCATATTGCAATGAAATAAAACTTAAAACATTGAATTAAACATGGAACAACAAAAAATATGTATGTATTCAAGACACATGGATATAAATAATCATCAGAAGGGAAGTTAAAGATCAACGGACATAAAAAAATAAGTAATGTTTAAATCATCTATGAAGTAAAATCAATAAAACCATATTATCAAAAATAATGATATTGTGAGTGATGATAAAGTAATGAGAAAGGTTGAACTGGCACACAGCGCTACAGGAATCATATCAGCTCAGATTTGGTCAAATGTCCATTTGCAAACCGGAAATGGAAAATACATTCAGCAATAAGTGCAAAAGCCTACCACTGATTTCGTTGCAGCTTCTTGTATTCAGAGTGCTAGATTCTTCTATATCATAAGGCGAGAAGACAGGATCGAAATGATAATTGGACATATAAGTAATAATAATTAAAAGTACATTAACCTTTGAGGTAAAAATTATAAAATTATTCCTATATTAATATATAAATCACGAAAACACAAGTAATGTTAAACATGGTATTGATGATGCTTAAGACGAATGGTGATGGTAATGAATAAACAATGCCATAAAAGACAACATATACAGTGAAAGGATACTATAAGATGAACTAAAAATTACATGTGTGCCTACTGCTGTTCTGCTGCAATTGCAGACAAATCTGCGCTTCCATTATGAACCAGAAAATCCAGATGGCTCCGTAAAGTGTTACATAAGCCTGAGCCTAACAAATAAACGAACTTATTAAAAAAAAAAGAAAAGAAAATTCAGATAATGCATGACATGGCAGCGCAAACTTACTCGAGGTTGTAATCCGAAATGTTAACGTAATGCGTTATACGCTCATGTGAAATTATCCAAAACTGAGTAGAATAGCAACATACTTTATGTATTCTGAACAGTAGTACCAACCTCAAAAAAAAGCAAAATTCAAATTAACCATTCAACTATGTTTGCAGCGGATCTTTACAAAAAACAGCATTTTATCATTAACATATGTTACACTTTTCAATTTCTTGATATTTTCATCGCTACTATAAGTGGATGTTTATAACCGAGCAATTTACGCCTTCAAAATTAATTAATAATTATAAGGGGGGATTTTTTACATGAAGTCGAGGTGAAATGTACTTATAATCGAAGTACATAAAATCGAGCGTGCAAAAATTCGAGGGTCCATATAATCGAGGTGTATCTGTAAATGTGTTTGAGTCTTTATTTATTGGCAGTTGCCAAATTGTGCCTCGCAATTTGATTCACGCTTTACATTGTTGAGAAATGATTCAACTTCTAAAACCGAAATTATTCTCTAACAGTCTCCAGACGAACAACTCCAAATTCATACATCGAACTCAAGCCGTTACTTTTCCACAATTTATGATTCAGAATGATGGGATTCAGAAGTCAACTTCAATCAGTGCCAAACAAATGAACGCTTTAAATCCCACGACAAAACTCCGCTTCCTTAAGCTCACGACGTTCATGAGAAATGATACGATGTCAAATCTAAGTGTGTGCAAGTGAGCATCCATTCTCGACGAGTGTTCCTCTTCGCATCCTCGTGCATCCCCCCTCGCAGGATGTGGAGTGCGATTTTCATGAGTAAACCACGAAAACACCGCTGATTTAGTATTCTATAAACGCTGTC
>JAHHFK020005374.1:0-52538 GCA_024533555.2 Aedes koreicus
TCAGAATTTAAAAGACTATGTATTTCACACGTGAAAACTGCATTCTGAGCAGCAAGCGTAATTTTTTTTTCAAATATTTATGAAGATTGTACCTGACGATGTTTTACTATTATAAAACGGATTATTTTGTGTAGACCATTTCTTGTACATTTATGTTGCTTTTTTTTGTAAAAATGAAGAATGTATCTGACGAAGTTTTTTACAAACGGATTATAATGAGTTGGCTATTTTATTTTTCAAATTTTATTTTTTCACGTTTACAATACTACAATACGCACTATTTTGTTCATCACAGTGATGATGATGGAAATTTGTATAATGTTGTGTTAGTTTAAAAAAAAATAAAGAAAGTAGTCTACAATTGTATGAGCCTCGCGCACTTCTTTTTGAATTCGATAAATAAAAAATTGGCTTTTGATGCTTTAGATGGTACTATGAAATAGTAGCGAGTTGTCTGGCTGAATGTCGGGGAATTCTTTGTCAATCTTTTGTGGTTGAAAGTAAAGTTTGACTAATGCCGGTCCAGGATTTTTTCGGTTTGGAAACATTCTTGACATCCCTAGTGAGATATTCTTGGCCAGCCCTAAACTAAGCTGTCGGCTCCATTAGTGTTGGAACTGCATTGGCTCTGTAACGGGCAGGATGTCCTTTTACTGGATTCTGTGATCTGAATTGCAACAGAATGTGCTGATCGCTGGGAATACTTGCGAATTTTTGTGGTTAACATCAAAGCTTTTCACGATTATGTCGCTGCGAAGCAAATGGATACTTTTGAAGAAATTTATATCTGTAGATGAAATCAGTTCGTTTTTTTTTGCATAATTGGTTTGAATTGTTACCAAATTACTTATCTTAGAGATAAAATCGTCTAGCTCAAACCTTTGTAGGGGTAAGGGCGGGACCATCATCATCATCAAAACAGAACCAAAAGTGTACCGTTAAGTAAAAGTCATTCATAACTGCTTGTTCGGATATGCCTGATTTTAGGGGCGATTCAAATATGGCTTCGTATATCTTTGGGGGCGGAAGGAAGGTCAAGATTTGTAACAGTAGGTGTAAAAGGTATGGGAAAAAATGTGATAGTGGGGGCTGATAAATATAAAAAAATAGCGGACGTCATATTTGAATCATCTTTAAATGGACATGCATCAAGTTTTATCATATAAGAAAATTTTAATTTGATAAGACTTGATGCATATCCATTTAAAGACGATTCAAAAATGACGTTATATGAAATTTTGGAAAAACTGATTATGTAATGAAAACTCAGGTTTCAAGGTTTTTGCTTGTTAAGGGTTTTATTTTATTTATTTTTTATGTGTACATTTTCACGTATCAGTAATTAACATAGCTTCAAATATTTAGTTTATAAATCTTCAATATAAAAAATAAATTTTTTTGATTTATCCTTTGAATCAGGAAACCTTTTAACTGAATTTTGATTTTCTGATATCAACACTGTGGCGAAAAAAATAAATACACAGCCCGTATAAGTCAATTTCGATATTTGGCGTAAAGAACGATGTGCCGATAGCAGTACTATCGCTTTTATCGAACGATAGGAAAAAAAACACTAAGACAACGGAGATAGAGAAACATTTGTGATTATTCGTTTCTAGTGAAATCTAGCCAGTTTTGCGTAAATTGGTGTTTAACACTTGACGAAAAAAATAAATACACTTACGATTTTTTTTTGTACAATATAACAGAGAAGTTTTATTTCTCTTCAAATTATGTCAGATTTACGTGGGTGAAAGAAACAAGAATATCTAGTACTTCGTAGCGTGTCCTTTGCTTTTGAGAACGCTATTTAATCTTCGTGGCATGCTTGCTACTAATTTTTCGCAAGTTGAAACTGGAAACGCCTACCAAGCATCCTGTACGACCTTCCATAGGTCCGATTTATTCTTCGGCTTATGTTTAGCGACTTCAAGTCTGAGGACTGGGCTGGCCATTCGAGCAGATTAATGTTTTCGGTTCCAAACCACTTCTGAGTTTTCTTAGCAGTGTGTTTAGGATCATTGTCCTGCATGAAGATCCAACGCAATGGCATCTTCTCCTCTGCATATGGAAGCATTACACTACGTAAAATATTTACGTAGTCGTGCGATTCATCCTACCGGCTATAAGATGATTAGGTCCTACACCAGCATCAGAAAAGCAGCCCCATACCATGATATTACCACCACCAAATTTTACCCTCTTTTTTTTTTGCTAAATCTTGGATCGAAAGCATAATTTTCTGGTCTTCGTACCAATTGTTTTCCATCTGAGCCAAAAAGATTAAATTTTGACTCGTCCGTCCATAAAACAATGTGCCATCTATTTACACCCTAATTGTAGTACTTGTTGGCAAACTTAATTCTTGCCAAAACGTGCCGTTTTTGGAGAAGCGGAACTTTCCTTGGCACTCGAGCCAACAATTTGGCTTGTACCAGACGATCCCTTATTGTTCGTGAACTAGCCTTCAACTGGAGGGCGTTTTTTATGGAAGAGCTGCTTGTGAATGGATCTTTTTTCACTTCTCGGATGATTAGTGTATCCTCTCGGTGGCTGGTAACCCGTTTTCTGCCTCTTGTTTCGGTCTTTGATTGTGGTTTTAGAGCGCTTTGCACCATTTCCAATGATCGCCCCAAATCACTGGCTATCTGCCGATATGATTTACCACATTTCTTCCACTTCCGGATCAGCGCCATTTCCAGAGGAGTACAATGTTGCTTTCGGCCCATGTTTCTGCCAAACATCAAAATAAACTAATTGTATTTTGTGCTTGCGATCAATAGCGTATTTATTACTTACATGCTGTACGTTTCTGAACTTTGTTTGTGGCGAAAACATCGAAATAATAATCAAAAACAGCAATGTATTCGCCGGAGGCAAATCGCTTGTTTACATCAAAATAACTCACAAACACTGAATAGAACTGTTAGGCGTGTATTAGTTTTCTCTGTTGTTACAATGTGGATACAAGTTGTTCACACACATTGTTAGCGTTCCCATCGGTGCTCTGTTCTGTGGGAGAAATTGAGAAAGAAGTGTTCGTCACGAGTGTATTTATTTTTTCGCCAACACTGTAGGTACAAAGCAATGAACCTGTGTACCAGGTATAGTCTTTACGTGGCTATATAACTCCTCAAGTTCTTCTGACATTTTTGCATACTGTTCAGCTGATATGAAGTAGAAATTCAGTTTTGTAATACTTTTATTTGACTTTTCAACTGCCCAGTCATATAGTTCCAGAGGAGTTTTGATTGTGTTTCCATAATCTTGAGCAAGGCTTGCTCTCTTTTCCATTCGCTTGAGAGTACCATCAATAGCATCAAACAGACTCGACCCATGAGACGTTGCAACGAAGTGCCAATCTGCTTCCAATACATACTTGGACTTAAAATTGCACAAGCTGGCAAAGTTTTTTTTGTTCTTATAATGGGCCTCTGCTCCATCTGACATGAAAATAATTTTTGAGCAATATAATTAATTTTGTTTAATGAAATCTAGCAATTTTAATATAAACAACTGAACTGCTATTGAGTCATGGGTTAATACTTCAGATATTATCATAATGCTTTTGTTTTCCAATTAATTGTTCTTCTTGTAATATACGTCAAGGGTTTG
Source organism: Aedes koreicus (assembly GCA_024533555.2). Lineage (NCBI taxonomy): Eukaryota > Metazoa > Arthropoda > Insecta > Diptera > Culicidae > Aedes > Aedes koreicus. Next base: position 3,616 of record JAHHFK020005374.1, read on the forward strand.
GTGATAAACAGGAACAACCACCTGATTTAATTGTATTATCCCTAAGGCTTAAAAAAATAAAAATTTATATATAAGCCCTTTCCAAATGGTAGCCTTTATTTTTCAAACATTCAAAATCCAAATTGTCATTATAATTAAATTCAATAAGCTTCTGTGAGGTTTTAGGACCAAATTATATGACGAGTTGGCGCGATACACGGTAAAAATAGGACATGATTATTTTTTGTTAGAAGCACTTTTTTTCCGTAAAAGTGCCCATCTCGCGATGTATGGCGAACTTTTAGGCAACTATATTGCCTTTATAAAGAAAAAGAATCATTCAATTGTAAGATAGCCATTGTTTGCAAATTGACTTTAAAGTTTTTTTTTAATTTTTTTTTTTTAGCGTGTAAGAATCGATTTGACAATTTTTACAATTTTTCATAAGATTGGAGACGATTTTCTAAAAGTCACCCATGCATAACTTTTTTGTAAGTCTTGTCCTTTTTGAGTTATGTTGATTAAAAAAAAATCGATCAAAAAACTTAAGCCCTTTTCAAATGGCAGTCTGGATAAATTTTGAAAAAACTAAGTATGCAAAGTTGCTAGAAAAAAGCCTAGTCTACTCACCCAAAAAGCTTCATTGGATTCTGAGAGGATGCTGCCAAACACTGGATGAGTTGGCGTGAAATTCGTCAGTATCATCTGGAAATTTTCAAGCGGTCAAAAATACTATACAGTCTCAGAACCTTAGTGCAAGTAAACTCTGAAATTCTTTAAGCCTGTCCACGTTAAATTTTGGACACCAAAAGAATAGTAGCAAGAAAATTTCCACATATTTCAACAAAACCGATTGTTTATTTCACAATAATAGAGTTAAATCTACATTAGAAACAGTTTATAAAGATATTAATCCTTCTTTCTGTAAAATTCTCGAACTTTCTGTAGTACACCCTGTCGTAATTTCCTGCTTTGTGGCCGGGTGTTCGAACCGACTTATTTTCTTCCATTGTCACAACGCCGTTGGGATGCACCAGTTCGCTTCTCCACCACAATGATCCTGGTAGGGGGATGGACGCTCGTTCTTTCGGACACCGCTGATGTTGCTGTTGGTGCAGCTGATCCTGTTAGGAGGATGCACACTCGTTGTTTCGAACACCACTGTGAATAAAACATAAATTTCGCAGTACATTTCCGTCGTTGTTGTTTATTACAGATTCATGGGATGTGTTTTAACAATTCGTGAAGACAAAACATAGTTATTCGGCATTTGCATAAAATTTTCGAACCTTGCGCTTAACTCCGTCCATTGGGGTTTGTACAGACTCTTCAGAAATCTTAGAAGCCGTCTTTGTCCAAATTTGCTGGAAGTGTTTGATGTCTTTGATTCCTTGCTTCTTTCCAGAAAGCTTCCGTTTCATCAGAGCCCAATATCTCTGGATTGGTCGTAGCTCTGGGCAATTTGGCGGGTTTGAGGTTTTTGGTACAATGTTCACTTGATTTGCTTGGTACCACTCCATCACAGTTTTAGCATAGTGGCATGATGCCAAATCGGGCCAAAACAAAGGTTATTCTTTGTGACTTTTGATGAAGGGTAGAAATCGCTTCTGCAAACACTCTTTCTGAAAGATCTCCTTGTTGATTGTGCCTGTAGTGACGAAAGATTTACTCTTTTTGCCACACGTGCAAATTGCTTGCCACACAAGGTATTTTTTGGGAAATTTCGATGCCTTCTTCGTTTTGAAATGCTCAGCTGTAGCATTTCTGGCCATAGCAGAATAAAAAGCCAGCCCTGGAAGCTGCTTGAAATCCTCCAGGGCATACGTTTCATCGTCCATAACAACGCATGAAAACTTCGTCAAATATTCGCAGTACAAACGACGAGCCCGTGATTTTGCTGCCAAGTTCTGTTTGTCGTTGCGAGTTGGAACTGTTTTTACTTTATACGACTTAAGTCCCAAACGTTGTTTTGATTTTTGGACAAAACCAGGCGACATCCCTCATTTACGAGCCACCGTTCGAATGGAGAGATTTGCGTTTTTCGTTAATATCCTTTTCACCTTTCGGTCCATGACAGGATCAGCGCGTCCAATGTTTTTGTCACTTCTCGGTTTCCTCTCCACCGTCAAACGTTCCGAAAATGATTTGAGCACATCGTGAACAGTATATTTAGGCACATCCAATGTTTTTGCGAGGTCCCGTATTGACAAGTCAGGATTTGCCGTACGCCCGTAGAAAATTCGCTCGCGCACTTGTTCTTCTTTCGTCGCGTGAAATTTTTCATTCCTACGTGCAATATTTCAAAAGTTACAATGATTTGAAGGTGTCCGGATTAATGTGGATACAGTCACCACCCTTCGTGTCTTCTACATTTCCATCTTTTAACGTTGGAAATATTTCAATCTCTCCATCAAATTCCTTGATACAAGGTTCCAGTTGTTCAGGCACTTTCTTGATGTTTTTTCACACTTTGTACGAAACAAACGTACTCTAAAACTTTAAACAGCTTCCAGGTCCGGCTTTTTTAACCGCAATGCAAAGGAACGCCGTTTCCGAGCATTTCCGGACAAAGAAGGTGTCCAAATACTCGAAGAAGTATTTAAATTGGTATGCAGTTGTGGTCAAAAATCTAAAAGTTTCGTCTCAACCTGATAGGTGCCGGATAGGATGTGTACGAGAAAGAATGTCTGCAAAAGCGGTTCCTACCGTTTATCAGAAGCCACGACTCTCCAGCTCTGTTTTGGCCTGATTTGGTCACTATGCGAAATCCGTCCTGGAATGGTCTTGGGTACAAGAGGTGAAATACGTGCCAAAAACAGCCAACCCACCAAACTGTCCAGAATTTCGCCTAATAGAGAGGTACTGGGCTCTAGTTAAGCGGAAACTCTTTAAAACTAAGAAGTCCAAAACAAAATATTTCCAAGATTTTTTTTTATGTCCCAGCGGCATTGGGATTTTAACGTCGAAATCTGTTTCTCAGGATATTTCGAGGCTTTTGTCTTCTTTCGGTCCTTTATTCCGGCTCTTTTCAATGTTTTGCAGACATACTGGTGACATACAGTTGAACTAATTTGCGGTATCTCGTTGGCTCATTGAATCCTTGTTCTTGAAGGCACGAGAAAGAGAACCAACCCAACAAACATCGGTGTTGAATTAGAGCTTGTTCAAACAAATTTGGAGAAGCTATTCAGCTATTGTAGAAGAAACAGCTGAATAGCTTCTCCAAATTTGCTTGAACAAGCTCTAATTCAACACCGATGTTTGTTGGGAAGTCCTTTTGCGTCCATGATTTTGGCAGGTCTTACACTACCTTGCTCGCGAGCAATTGTTGGGGATCTTAGAATATGGTAAACAGTCGAAGCTGGAACATTTTGGCTTTTAAAAAGTTGTACCGTATACTTTTTGCCGAGATTTCTGTGCCGTTCGTTGAACTGTATCACGCGCTCGCGAGATTCTTCTAGTTTCGACGGTATTTTGAGCAATTATAATCAAAACAATATATATTAGCAGAAAAAGAAAAGAGAGAATTAACACAAACACTCTCTCATTTCTCTCTTTGCTCGTTTGTTGTTGAGCATAGGGGCCTCGAAAAAAAAATCCAAAATTATAGTTGCCACCCGTTACTACCGTTCAAAGTGTTTTTACAAGACAGTCGCTATTTTCCAAATTTTCGTTTGACACCCTAACTTTGCCGTGAGACGTAGTCAACGTCAAGAGCTCATTTTGGAACACGTTCTTTTCTGAACCCCAATAAATCTTGCCCCCGATGAACTTTAAAAACAAGGCCACACACAAAAAATATGTATCAATTCTTTGAGGCAAATTTTCGGAACAAGATGGGTCACTTTAGCTGCTTCTTTTGTGCTACTCTTTTTGATATAAGTTATAAAGATCATAATTTGATAAGCAAATAAACCGGATAAACTCTGGAAGAAATTTTTTTTTACTGCAGTTTCATTCAGTAGTTCTTCCTTCACGAAGAAATTCAGAAGGTTTCATTTCTTTTTGGCTGCTACGGCTTCTAACGCTGTCAGTTAAGTTTGAATTTTTTTTGGAAAATTCACGCACACAGCTTTTAACGCTCGCCATAAAATACTAACAATATTGACCCGGATTTCAACCCTTCGTAGAAATTCGAAATTTTAACTTAGAATCAATGTTTGTGCACCATTTGAAGGGTTCTGATCACAAAATTGCATTGAAACAATAAAAAAATCGTTTCTGTAACATTGTCCTTCGGGTATCTGCTACAACGGAAAGTAAGTTTTAGTTTAGCTGTGTCAACAGAAATGCATATAAAACAGTCCAGATTCATTGCAGAGAATTAACGTCTTCAGCAAAGTTTCTCAATACGTAACGAATCGTCTTTTGATATTATCATATAAGCTCCAAATCGTACTGCAGAGATGGCGCTGCAGTCATTCTTCGGAAAATGAGGCTCTAGAGAGTTGCCGTCTTCAGTAAAATGGTTGAGAATGTAAAATGAAGACATTTGAAATATCTCATTAGCTGCGGCAAGATCTGAAACTAATGTGATAATCTCACAAGACTTTGCCGAAAATGACAACTCTCTAGAGCTTCATGTAGCAAGTATAGACTGCAGCGCCATCTCTGCGTCAATATCTGCAACTAATATGATAATGTCAAAAGACGACAATTGACATATTAAAAAACTTACTAGCGCTTCACTTGGAAAATATAGACTGCAGCGCCATCTCTGCGTCAATATCTGTAACTAATATCATCGTGTCAAACGACGACAAAAGACTGAGAAACTTTGTCGAAGACGGCAACTCTCTACAACTAGTCTGGAATGTTTTGTATGCAATTTTGTTCACACATCGAAATCAAAACCTTCCTCCCTTTGTAATAGATTCCCGGTGATCCACGTAACTGGAACAAGGTTTTTCTACCACCAATGCATTTTTTAGACCATAAACTTTCAAATGGCTTATGAACATTGTGTCCAAGATAAAGTTTCATAATTCTAGAAAGCATTGAATCCGGGTCAATATTGACCCTAATGTCTTATGTGTCAGTTTTTTTCAATACCCGATGAAGGTTAAACACGTTTATATTGAATAAACTGAATACTGAATGAAAATCGAACAAAAGCAAACGGTGCCATTCGCTATAACGGTGGTACGTTGCTGGAAATGTTCAAAGTTTGCGTGAAGGCACAGAGAACAAACATCGAGGCTGGAAATTTTTTTTTTCCCAATTTCTAAATGCAAACCGTTGATAAATCAGCGCCACCTAGTCTAGGTTTCACCAAACTAAAATTTACAGACAGTCAATGACTTTCAAATCTCAAGGAGCACTCAAATTTACACACGGAGGGCATTCCAGCTTGGATGTCTGTTCTCTGTGGTGAAGGTTTGCCTTAGAAGGAACGAGAGAAAGTAGTTTGTTTACATACCGTCAAACACAAATATAAATGGTCCTTCGACAAATATAAATGGTCTTTCGTATTAGAGTGAAGGCATGTTTAATGCCGTCATCACGAATTACACCATGTTCTACTTTTTGCATAAGTGATTGAGGTCTCTTCTCTCAGTTTAATACAGAAGAACAAGAATAAAATCATTGCCCTAATTTAAGTTATTAAATTGTAATGTTGAATTACAGGTAAATTCCTTCGAACTCCAGTTAGAAAAAACTTTAACTATAGCTAAATAATTTCTTTTGTTTTTGTAAACTAAGCATTGTTTCACCCTACACCAAATTAATGAAAAATACGTTTCTTTTCTTTCTTTTTATTCAGTCGAAAATAATGAAATAATCGGGGAAAAAATCTGCAGTTATGATACGTCAGCAGTTCTCATAAAGCCAACCAAAAATAAATTGTGTTATATTGAGGCAGATAAAAAGTCTAACAAAAATAAATGAATTTGTTCCATGATTATCTAGATTTTCAGCCCTGGGCTGGTATATCTCCCGTTGTAGTCACTCAAATACCTTTCTTGTATTTTCGTAACTTGTCCGGGTGTGAGATTCGAACTCGTGACTTTGGCGTGAGAGGTAGGGATGTTAACCTCTACGCCGGGGTCACCCCTTGACAAAAAGATAAATGATTATTTGTCATTGAAAAACAATCGTTGCGCATATTAACATTTTTCTTGATAGCAGAAAACTTTCAAACTACCACAAATAAAGCCCCCCTCTCCTATGTGACTTGTCGTGGTATAACCCCCCACAGAGAACAGACATTGATGTCCATATACCTTTTCTTGAAAAACGTGTGTAAAAGTTAATATGAGCAGCCGCTATAAAAAGCAAGTTCAGAGAAAAACAAACAAAAAATTTCAGGTTATGTGCTAGTCTTTTTATTAGTAAACACTAACATGACAGTTATCGCACAACTGCAGCGCCGCCTACCAGGAGCATAACGACATACATTTGAAATGTCGGTTTAAAGTTTTACACAAGTAGCAGACCGAAGATGAACGTCTGTTCTCTGTGAACCCCCCCTAATCAAAATATTGTACACTAAGGTATTTTTTATAAAAAAAAACAAAAAAAAAAAAATAAAGGTGATTAAATTATATTATTAATTAATTATTACTTCCTTTTTGTTTGGTTGGTTTTTTTTTTGTGCGGGGCGGAAAAAATTTTTTTTTATAAATGGAGTAAAAAAAAAATAATTTGTTTATTTTTGAGAAGCGCTATATTATTTTTTTTTGCAACGAAAAATGTGATTCAAATTAGGTCGATAAATTGTTCCATTCTGGAGGTATCGCCGAAATCCAACTGTGTTTAAAATATACCTGAGTATTTTACCAGAACATCCTTGAGAGAATGAAGTGTCGGACTTTCTGGCGATCATTGTTGTGTGTCTCGTTTGTTTTTCGAATACAGCCTTTAGTTAGGATTTTTTACATCAGAAAATGTATTATAAATGGATAGAAAACTACGCTTTCGCCCACTCTGCACTTGGATAAAATAAAGTTTATTAAGTACAAAAGATATCAAAAGACAGACATACTGTATGAACAATCAGTGTGTACATTCATTCTTCTATAAAACAAAGTAAGCGCTTCAATTGGATCTGCCAAAATGTTTTCAATAGGATTCAATGTGTTGTGTAACAAATTACAATCCTGTGCTGGAATTGAAACTAAAGCCTGTCCGCATTAAATTTCGAACACTTTTCATTCAGTGTAGATTTTGATTTATTTCACGGATCACTTAAACGTTTCACTTATATGACAGCTGAAATTCTCCACTTTATTTCATGGTACAAATGTTTACATGTTGACATTCTTGTTACATTCAGTAAAATGGCGTCGAATCAAGTGGAAGTGCGCAAACGCGTTTTGAACAAACGGCAGCAAAATCCAAATTGATCGGCACGCGATCTTGCCAAGAAACTAAAACTACCGAAAAGTACCGTATTTTGTGTTTGCAAATCTTTTGACCAGCGCTTGACTGTGGATCGGAAGGTTGGAAGTGGGACAAATCGAACAGTATACTCCCGACAAATGGACAAGAAGGTGGTAGCGGTTATTGAGCAAAATCCTAATCTTTCTGTGCGAAATGTGGCTCGCAAAGTTGGGAAGTCAACATCATACGTACAAAAAGTGAAGCAGAGGCAAGAACTGAAGGCGTCAAAAGTGAAAAAGGTGCCCAACCGTGATGACAAGCAAAATTTCACAGCAAAGAATCACGATAAGGGGCTTTACACCATTTTTCTGCAAACATTTTCTTGAATCATAATGGATGACGAAACATTCGTACACGAAGACTTTAAATAGCTTCCGGGTCTGGTTTTTTATACCGCAATACAAAGGAACGCCATTGCCGGGCACTATCGAAAAGGATTTTTACGAGAAAGAATGTCTGCAAAAGTTGTTGCTACCGTTTATCAGAAGCCACGACTTTCCAGCTCTTCTCACTCCATCTTGTCACTATGCGAAATCCGTCCTGGAATGGTATAAGGCACAAGAGGTCAAATGCGTTCCAAAAACAGCCAATCCACCAAACTGTCCAGAACTTCGCCCAATAGAGAAGTACTGGGCTCTAGTTAAGCGGAAATTCTTCGAAAGCAAATGGCACCGATGATATCAAGAGAATAGGGAGAATCGTCACGGCGGGCGTATCTGAGGATACCGTACGGTGCCTGATGGCGGGTGTACCATAGAAAGTTAGAGAATTTTACAGTAAGAAGGATTAACTTCTGAATCAACTGTTTCATATGTAGACATAACTCTATTATTTTGAAATAAACAATTTGTTGTTGAATTATGTGTAAATTTTTCTTGCTGCTATTATTGTGGTGTCCGAAATTTAAAGTGGACAGGCTTTATGAAGAACTTTATGATTTTTTTTAAAACATACAAAATGTGTACAACAACTTTCTTATTTTTCATTTTCTATTTCGGTGTAATTAGACATTTAAGTTCAATTATGATAATTGCTTATCTCTGACGTACTACAGTGATGATGTATTTTGAATACGTCAGCAGCAAAAGCACTAAATAACTCAACACAGAGCAATCCATCTGATCAATTTATCAGAAATCTCTTGACTCAAACTCCGCATCCACAAAATTCCATCATTTTCGTAGGGTATCCTCCAAATGCAACCTGATCAATACCCGTCACGGTTTGGTGCGCGTACCAAGTCACGTCGGAATCTGCACGCTTCCATACACATTAGTTGAAGATAAATAAATATCTACCGGCAGCGAGTGAACAACAAACATGAATCGAAAAAAAAACGCGCTTCGTCGTTGAATGTTGCTCTCATGACGTGCCACTCAAACAAAGTGTAAACACCGCTCAGCTGCTCTTGATTCCGCTTCACGGTAGCATTATGGGAAGCTGAGTGGGGGATTCCCCCAAGCAGAGTTTGAAACTTGTATTGAGTTGGTTTTTTGCGATTTCCAGTTCATCGCCTCTCCTCTTTGCGTGCCACCCATCAGCGCCATTGTTGCCTAGAGAACGGGGTGTCGTTTTGTCTGGCTGCACGTGAATAAATATGCAACATTATTGGCTGGCAGCATTGCGAGCATGGTAAAGAGACTTAAACCGAGAGCATCAACGGCCGTTATTCAGCGTGCTGCCATGGTTGTTTGTGTGTTAGTTGATTGAAACATGGGTAATTAATGCTATTGCATTGCTGGAAGCTAGTTCGTTCGCTATACGGGTGACAAACTGCGGCAACTGTCGACCTTGTATGGTTCTACTCGCTTCCCATGACCTAATGGAAGCGCTGTTGTTTATTAAACCCTTATTCATGCGTCGTGTTTTACACTTTTTTTTTTTAAATTTCAGAACGGAGTAATCAATGGAATATCGAATCACACAAGCAATAGCAACAACAATAACAACCCCGATGAAACACCTCCCACAGTTCGCGAGAAATGGGGCAAAAACATCGAGTTCCTGCTCTCCTGTGTGGCCCTGTCGGTCGGTTTTGGCAACGTGTGGCGTTTTCCTTACACGGCCTACAACAACGGCGGAGGAGCATTCGTTATACCGTACCTGATAGTCCTCTTCATAATCGGCCGACCGATATACTATCTAGAGATGGTTCTCGGTCAGTTTTCCAACCGAGGCTGCGTGAAGGTTTACGACTTGGCACCGATAATGCGGGGCATTGGCGTTGGACAAACGGTGGCAATCTTCACCGTCATTACCTACTATGCGGCCGTGCTGGCAATTACCTTTCGATATCTGGTGGTGTCGTTCAGTGCCGAGCTGCCGTGGAGCACGTGCGATCCCACGTGGACCGATTGCGTAAACTCGAGCTTCATTGGCACGATTCCGATGGGCAATGGGACGAAAATTAAATCGTCTGCAGAGCTATATTTCCAGTAGGTTTCGATGCACGGTTTTGTTAAGTGCCGACCATTTGCTAATCAACCACTTCATTAACTAATTGTAGGAAAACGGTCCTCCACAAAGCAGACTCTCTTGACGACGGCATAGGGATTCCTGATTGGAGATTGGTTTTGTGTTTGGTGGTGGCGTGGATCTGCATTACAGCAATTCTAATCAGAGGTTTGTTCGATGTTTTGATCGATTATGAAGCATCAACTACAGCTTGTGATTGGTTTATTTTCAGGCATCAAAAGTTCCGGTAAATTCTCCTACTTTTTGGCTATTTTCCCCTACATTATCATCTTCATCCTGCTGATCCGATCTCTCACGCTGCCCGGAGCCTGGACGGGTATCAAGTACTTCTTTACACCGCAGTGGGATAAGCTGCTGACAATCGAGGTTTGGTACGAAGCGGTTACGCAGTGTTTCTTCTCTTTGACGATTTGCTTCGGAGGATTGATTGTTTACTCGTCGTTCAACAACTTCCAGAACAATATCTATCGGTAAGTAAAGCAAATAACCGTAGCAAGAGGGAATCAAATTTTGATATTTGGGTTTACCGGCAAGCTTTTGCGCTGAAGTATTTTTGGCAGGTGTTGCCAGCGTAATTGTTTTCGGACCTGTTGAACAGAACTATGCGGGAGGTAGCTTATTTGGATTACCAGTCTGGTCTAGTCATTAAAGGGTTGGGTAATTGTTCCTAGGCTTAGAGCATAATTGTGCTTGCAATATACAATTATTCATGTTGTTATCATTTTTACGGTCAAAAACTCTCAATCAAAACAAGTGAGAGTGTATCCAAACGGCTTATTTGTGATATATATCGTCCCAGAAATAAACTGGACACCTTCAGTTCATTGAAAAAACAAGTGTATTTTTATTTACGTCAAGTTTTATTCTTACATATGGTTTCTCAACATTGTTTATCAACCGTTTATAAAAGGTTTTTGATGACTTTTTCATGTGTAAGCAAGTTCATGAACTTTTCCTCTAACTTTCTTTATAAAGTTCTGCACAGATTGATTAGCAACGATTTAAGACGCTTTTGTCCAATCTCTTTTGAACTTTTCCACTGTATCAGCTGTCTGAACATGTTTACGAAGATACCTCTGGACCAGAGCCCAAAATCGTTCGATGGGATGAACTTCAGGGCAACTTGGGGGATTTATGTGCTTAGGTAAGATTATCACGTTTTCTTATTTGACCAGTCCACGCTCGACTTAGAGTAATGACACGAAGCAAGATCGGGCCAGAATATTACAGCATTGTCATGTTGACGAATCAGTGGCAACAAGTATTTTTTCAAGCATTGATTGACGTAAATATCTTCAAGCGTTGCTCTATTTACGATTTGATTATGACAGGCAATGAGCTGATGGCTTCTAATAGTAAAATTTTGATGTTGTACTATATTGAAGCATAACAGTATGAATGTCAAATTAGTGTACATGATATTATGAAATTAAGCATCTGGAAAAGCGAATAAATAGCCTCGAACCGAAATGACTATGAGCAAAACAGATGACACCTGTTGAAGGCAGAGATTACCGAAAAAAAAGCGAAAATCTCCTGTGTCCAAAGATGGGATATAGCTGAAAATCATTGAATTGCAGTACCATTCTGTGTCTCAGTAGCGTGGTCTAATCTAAAGTGTGTTCCGATCAAAATTTGGTCAAACAGTAATGTGTGTGAGTCGATCAAAGTTTTTATTAAGAAATCAAATTCCTTTTCTTTTTCAAGTTCAGTTAAAACAGAATACAGGAGAAATATTCAGCTAAGCTTCCTGTTTACCGAATGCGAATTGCCGTGTCATTCGTTTAACACCTGCCATAAAATTTTGTACAGTCTTCTTGTCCACTTTATTCGCCGCAGAACGGCAGTTTGTCTTGAACTGTTTCTCGCTCACAACAGCTTTGTGAGTCTTCTTAAGATTTCGCTTGACGTTGGCGCAATATTGTTCGATTGGACGGAGCTCTGGCATGTTGGGAGGGTTCTTGTTCTTGGGTACTACTTGAACGTTGTTGGCAGCATACCACTCCATGGCCTTTTCGCCGTAATGATGCCAAATCTGGCCAAAATAGAACGAAACAATTTTGTCGCTTCAGGAAAGGCAGTTAACGTTTTTGTAGGCACTCGCTCAGATAAATTTCCAGGTTGACGGTTCCGGTCGCAATGTAAACGTTGCTTCTTAAAGCCACAGGTACAGATGACCTGCCACACCAGATATTTCGTCGCGAACTTTGACAGTTTACTGTGATTGAAAATATCTGCCACCTTTCGCCCTCCGGTTGCCGTATAAAATTCCTGTCCAGGAAGCTGTTTAAAGTCTGCCTTGACGTAAGTTTCATCGTCCTGTACCACGCAAGCAAACTTCGTCAGCATCGTCGTGTACAACTTTCGCGATCGTGCTTTGGCCGACGTGTTTTGTTTATCGTCGCGATTTGGAGTCACCAGTTTCTTGTAAGTCGACAGTCCAGCTCGTTTTTAGCTCTATCCACGGTTGAAGGCGCCACTCCCAGCTTCTTAGCGACATCTCGGTCGGAGAGGTTGGGGCTCCGCTCGAAACAGCAGGCAACTCTTTTTGTCGTCGCTGTGGCCTCCGGCTTTCGATTTCCCCCCGATCCAGCTTTCCTGGCTGTCGACAAACGTTCACTGAACACTTTTAATACGTTGGTAACAGTTGATTTAGCCACACTCGATAATTTCGCCAACTTGGCGTGAGAGTAGTTGGGATTTTCGCCATGCACCCGCAGAATTGTAATGCGTTGCTTCACTTCCTTCGACGACATTTTGATAACTGAAGTGCAAATCTCAAAATCAAAATAGAGGCATGATGCAGCACGCATACATCTTCTAAATGAGGGGTGTGCAAAATTTGTTAATGCACGATGAAAGTTAAAGCCAACCAAATTTTGATCGAAACACCCTGTCTGTCTGTCTGTCTGTCTGTCTGTCTGTCTGTCTGTCTGTCTGTCTGTCTGTCTGTCTGTCTGTCTGTCTGTCTGTCTGTCTGTCTGTCTGTCTGTCTGTCTGTCTGTCTGTCTGTCTGTCTGTCTGTCTGTCTGTCTGTCTGTCTGTCTGTCTGTCTGTCTGTCTGTCTGTCTGTCTGTCTGTCTGTCTGTCTGTCTGTCTGTCTGTCTGTCTGTCTGTCTGTCTGTCTGTCTGTCTGTCTGTCTGTCTGTCTGTCTGTCTGTCTGTCTGTCTGTCTGTCTGTCTGTCTGTCTGTCTGTCTGTCTGTCTGTCTGTCTGTCTGTCTGTCTGTCTGTCTGTCTGTCTGTCTGTCTGTCTGTCTGTCTGTCTGTCTGTCTGTCTGTCTGTCTGTCTGTCTGTCTGTCTGTCTGTCTGTCTGTCTGTCTGTCTGTCTGTCTGTCTGTCTGTCTGTCTGTCTGTCTGTCTGTCTGTCTGTCTGTCTGTCTGTCTGTCTGTCTGTCTGTCTGTCTGTCTGTCTGTCTGTCTGTCTGTCTGTCTGTCTGTCTGTCTGCATAACTCGAGAACTAATCATGCAAAGAAAACCAAATGTAGCAAGCGAGAGTTTTTGGAGACAGGAAATGTTTCTATGGTGGTTTGAGACCCCTCCCTTCTCTAGAATGGGGGGCTCCCATATAAATGGAATAGAAGTTTCTGCATAACTCAAGAACTAATCAAGCAAATGGAACCAACTTGGCATGTGGGGTTTCTGGAGGCAAGAAATGTTTCTATGGTAGTTTGAGACCCCTCCTTTCTGTATAATTGGGGCGGGGCTCTCATATAAATGAAACTGAAGTTTCGGCATAACTCGAGAACTACTATAGCAAATGGACCCAATTTTTGCATGTGGGTTTTTTTTAAGGCAAGAAATGTTTGTATGGTGGTTCGAGACCCCTCTCCTATCTAGAAGGTGGAGGGGGGCGCTTTCATACAGATGAAACTGAATTTTCAGCATAATTCAAAACTAATAAAGCAAAGGAACCAAATTTGTCAGGTGGGAATTTAGAAGGCAAGAAATGTTTCTATGATGGTTTGATAGCCCTCCTCTCTCTGGTAGGGGGAGGGGGCTCCCATACAAATGCAAAACACATTTCTGCATAACTCGAGAACTAATCAAGTAAATGGAACCACATTTGGCAGGTGGGGGTTTTTGAAGGCAAGCAATGTTTCTTACACACTTAGAAAATTTAACAGTATTCGGACTGCGGTAAAATTTGACAAGTTCCGGTAATTTTTTTTTACCGGAATACTGTGAAATTTCACCGACATCCGGTAAATAGGATTACCGAACGTTCAGCTGTTGACAGTTCGGTAAAAAATTACCAAATGCTGTAAAATTTTCTAAGTGTGTAGGTGACTCGAAACCCCTCCCCTTTCTGAGAGGTGGGCTCTCATATAAATGAAACACAACTTTCTGAATAACTCGAGAACTAATCAAGCAAATGGAACAAAATTTGGCATGCGAAGGTTTTTGAAGGCAATAAATGATTCTAAGGTGACTTGAAAGCAAGTTTTTGAATGAAAGCAATATTTCTATGGTGGTTTGAGACCCCTCCACTCTCTGGAAAGGAGGACTCGCATACAAATGAAATAATTTTTTTTTGCCTAACTCGAGAGCGAATGAAATCAAATGTGGCATGTTGAGGTTTTTGGAGGCAAGAAATGTTTCTATGGCAGTTTAGGACCCTTATCCTATCTAGAAGGTAGAGGGGGGGGGATCCCCTACAAATGAAACATAAATTTCTGCATAGCTCGAGAACTAATCAAGCAAATGAACCACATTTGACATATGAAGGTTTTTGGAGGCAGGAATTCTTTATATAAAAAATGAATTTCTGTCTGTCTGTCTGTCTGTCTGTCTGTCTGTCTGTCTGTCTGTTTGACCCTTATAGACTCGCAGAGTTCTGAATCGATCGGCGTCAAAATTTCAATGCAGGGGTTTTTGGGAATGGGGAAAGTTCTTTTGATTGTTTGAGACCTCTTCTCTCGCTGGAAGGGGGGGGGGGGGGGCTCTTATACAAATGAGACACAAATTTCTACCAAACATGAGAATTATCCAGGTTACTAAAACACAAAACGTGTCTGTCTCGGGTAAGAAGCATGTTCTGATAGAAGTTTGAACCCCTGCTTAGTCAAGAAAAAAACTCATTCCGAAAAGCAACCATGAACGTGCCAGTTCTATTAAATAGCAGCGCTCGCACCGGGTTCAGCTAGTTCCAGATATAGGCCTTCTTTGATGATCTGTTCGTAGATCTCCCAACAAACATTATATGCTGAATCAATTTGTTATACAGTCAATCAAATATAAGCTTCTCAAGCTACAAAGTGGCTTTTTCAACTTTTAATCAATTCAAATTGTTTGTTGGGCTGTTTGTAGAGTAGCAGTAGCAGTAGCAGTAGCAGCAGGCTTTTTTAAACTTTCTGAGACTGGTTCATCTTCCTCTGTGATGGGAGATTAAACTATTTCTTGTTTCTTTTAAGATTTTCACACGTAACTCTGTTTGGTAGTTCTGTAAGTTAATCACAATTCTATGGTCATTTGAGTTGTAGGGGAGGTGACAGAAATTTCCAAGGATAAAAACTTCTAAATATTCCACTTCTTAGCTGGGCAATTCACGCAGTGACATATCGCTTAGATTAACAAGAAATAACGCATGAATTGATGCTTAAACTAGTTTACAAATTATGTGCACTAGATTTCGCAGAAAATTACAGCACTTTTTTCAACCGTGTTACTTACTTATGCTGGTTCAACGCCCCATTAGGACCGCTCTTGCGTTACAATGTTCCGACATGAAACTCGGTTGAGGACTGCTGGAGCTCTTGTCACACTTGGCGTAACCACCTTGCTCGTAGCGCAACTCTGCCCTTGGTTCCGACCAGATTCGAGGCAAACTGCATTTATGTAGAATTGTTGTACAACATGATCCACCCATTGTACCCATCCAGCTCTACTGACTTTCAGAATACTGTGCTTGCCCCAGGATTACACCACCTCGTGATTGGTTTTTCTTCTCCCTACGCCGTTTTCACACACACCATCGTTCGAAAACTCCAAGTGCTTAAGCAAATACTCGAGCATTTTCCAAGTCACATGCCCGCAGAGAATTTTCGATCTTCTCAGAGCCTCGTACATGATACACTTAGTACGGGAGTGAAGTTATTCACACCTCAGAATCTTGTAGAGTCCATAGTAATTATGACTTGGGGGCCACCCAGGCGTTAACATCTATACCTCTCATGCCAAAGTCACGAGTTCAAATCTTTCCCCCGGAAAAGTTACGAAAAACACCCAAAGAGGTGTTTGAGTGACTACGACGGGAGATGAACCAGCCCGAGGCTGATTATGACTTCCGGAAATAGTGCGTCTCCGAATTTCTCTCCAAATTTCTCAGTTATGATCTGACGTCCCCAATGGACACGGCAGGCTTGCAGTACTTGATTGCAGGCCAGTTCGGTCTATACATATCCTCAGGTGCGTTCTGCCAAAAGATACATAGTCTTCATATTTATTTCAAACTTTTCTGCTTTACGATTCAGTTTGATGTAGTTACTGATGTAGTGCAGATCGCTTACAACACAGATGAATGGATTTATAGAAAACCGTTACTCTACATTTAATTACAACCATTGGTGGTAAATGTAATTTTTCCGCAAAACGGTCGCCTGCTGCGAAATGATGAGGCCCGCACACTACCAACAGTTTTTAGGTACAGAAATAGATCGCCCCATTTTTGCCGACAGTTTCAAACGGCAGCAGGGTAAATGCACCCTTCTTTTTGGGGAAATGCTCCTTAAAGTTTGGAAAAATGCTCCTTAGATGCTTTTGCCCGGTATAATGCAATCGGAGGTATTAACCTTCTGGTTAGCGCTTGCCGGTTGTTTTGACGGGTCTTAAGTTTCTTCAAGATTGTATAGCGCAATCTTCAAGGTAGTTTTGACGGATTTAAATTTCATTTTGACGAGTTCTAATTTCATTTTGAAGAGTCTTATTTTCATTTTGACGGGTCTTAATTTCGTTTTGACGACTCTTAAATTCAGAAACTTAAAACCCGTCAAAACTATACAATCTTGAAGAAACTGAAGACTGTCAAAACACCCGGCAAGCGCTAACCAGAAGGTTAATACCTCCGATTGCATTATACCGGGCAAACGCATCTAAGTAGCATTTTTCCAAAGTTTAAGGAGCATTTCCCCAAAAGGAAGGGTGCATTTACCCTTTGCCGTTTCAAACAGTTTACAAATTGCGTGTGACTGTTTTTGATAACTTGAAAACGCATTTATGTGGTAATCTATGGTTTGTAGTTGTTATTATCCATTCTTATAATGTGAGTCCATATAGCAATGCAGTAATAAGCCAGCCATCAACGAAATTCTGAGCGATACAAATCTATGTCACAATGTTTTTTAATCCCTCGCTTGGTGGCAGCAGAAATGTTTCGTCGTCTGTAGAAAATAGTACAAGAATGTCATGACATTTTCTCGCTTGATGGTTCACCTTTTCGTGTGTTCATTTTGGTCATAATGAAAAACGTTAAAGAAATAATATCAAAATGCAGTACATTTACCACCACTGATTACAACACCACAAAAGCAAACTTTTTTATTTTTTAAAATATAAACCATCTTTCCCTTTCAGTCACGCCGTCATCATCACCTGGTTGGACACATTCACATCGATGATCGCCGGTTGCATCGTATTCGGAGTGATCGGTCACCTGGCACACGTAACGAACGAGAAGGACATCCAGAATGTGGTTAAGAGTGGTCCTGGCCTGACGTTCGAAACCTACCCGGATGCCATCGCCAAGTTTGACTTCGTGCCGCAACTGTTCTCCGTGCTGTTCTTCTTCATGCTGTTCCTGCTCGGAATTGGAACTCTGCTGGGAATTGTCACCTCCGTCATAACAGCCATCCACGACCAGAATCCGCACTGGAAGCGATGGAAGGTGGTGTTGGTGGTAGCTTTTGTTGGATTCTGCATTGGTCTGGTTTATCTCACTCCCGGTGGTCTGTATATTCTGGACCTCATGGATTATTACGGTGCCACATTCGTTACACTAACGCTGGCTGTTTTTGAACTTCTGACGTTCGCCTGGATTTACGGAGTGGATCGAGTTTGCAAGGATATTGAATTCATGCTCGGTATCAAAACAGGAACTTTCTGGCGAATATGCTGGGGAATCATCACACCGATTGTAGTGCTGGTCATCCTTCTTTTCAGTATTATTCATTACGTTCCGAAGGAACTGCCCTCCGGATACAATGGTAAGCTCCCATAGAATTTCTCAACTTGCCAAATCAGCTAACAAATTTCTCTTTTATAGCTTTCGGTTGGTGCCTGTACACCGTAGCCGTACTGCAGCTTCCCGCTTGGGGTCTTTACGCCTGGTACAAAGATCCTAGCGGCGATCCCATCGCCAGACTGAAATCCATACTCAGTCCAATGAGCGACTGGGGACCGGAAGATCCCACCACCCGCGCCAAATACCACAGCTTTATTGGCGAGCACGAAGCGACGGTTTCGTTGAAGGAAACCTGCACGGCGAGTTTCGTTCGACGTAAACTGTTCGGCTAGCACCACCCATCATAGCATACAAACACGCCCACCCACTCCCATCCACCATATTTTTATTTTGAGATTACGATGTTTGATATTTAAATTATATTGACGTATACGAGCGGAAGCAAGTGATGTATGAAAAAGTGAAGAAAATGTGAAAAATAATAATTGCGCGCAATGAAAGCTGCATCAGGTGTTTCCATTTGAGCCGAAAATAGCCTCATTCATTAACGAGCGCGAAATTTCACGGGTGAATTCAACAAAGGCAGGGGAGGGGGAGAATCGGAATAGTGCATTAGGAGGATGGGAATCTAGGGATTTAAGGGAAACGAAAAACGCGGATGCGGGGGTAAGTACGACGAGCTGTGTTGCGAATTGATGTATCAAAACAAACTTCAACGGTGTGTGGGAATTGTATGTGCCATAACAAACTGACGCAATTTAAATTGTTACCGTGGGATGGATGCAAACGCGTCTGACGACTGAGTAGTGTTGTGGAGTTCTAGGAAGGGGATATTTGTTTTCATACCATGAAAAAAAAACAAGTGGGGAAAATCCCAAAGAGAATGTTGGCACTCTTGTTCTGGAAGAGTGTATTTATTGTGAAAAAAATCCATATTCTTTGCAGGAGTGCTCAAGATGCACAATAAAGTGCATCAATCGACACAGAAAAAATGATGATTTTTTGCAGAAATTTCCCTAGCCAAAGCAAGTGTAAACAACGAAATTGTATGCTTCATACAATTGACCTTCGAAGTAACAAACCATCCAGCTCAATTGAGTTGTATTAAAGTTTTATGAAAGCCACTATAAATAATTTGGTTTTATTATGGCACCAATAGGTGCCAATAGGCTTGGTGGGTGTTGGCCAAATTTGAATTTTTCAGATATAATCATAAATAGGTATAGAAATTTCGCAAATCTGACCACGAATCATAAATAGGTTATAGAGTATTTCGCATACATCTAGTAACCTAACGTCCGGAGGCTGCGCTGAAAACCTGACGTTTTGATATTTTCTGCAGCTTAAAATTATATTTTCAAATCATTTAAATATTGTGAAAAGTGCTCGGAAAAGTTTAATAAACTATAAAGATAAAGTGAATCTGTGCAGTTTCAGTGACGATGAACCACAATCGGAATTTGCGGACCACTTATAGTCTAGCTGGTAGTGGAGGAAGAACATTTTCAACCTCGACTTTGCCAATAATTTTGTCAATTACGCCGTATAATCGTTTTTAATGTGAAATGCGGAAAAGGAAATGAATAATGACGTGATGTGCCCAAACATAATAAATATTTAGAAAACTTGACAGAAGCAGCCCTTTGAATCAATTACAACTAGATTTAATTTGCTCAACTTTGAGGTGAAAGTATTCCATCTTGCAATTTCTAGATTTTATAGTTTTTTTTTTTGGTTTTGCAAACATATGTGCTATGGTGAAAAGATCAGATCCACGCAAGAATCCGTATCGTGGATCATCACGGAAACCTCTCGGTGAAAGTTACGTGCACAGCAAACACTAGCTGCTTCTTCCGCCGGCACTGACCAATCCTTCTTATTTCGCAAGAACGCCAGTGTGCTTTGTGTTGATCGCGAGTGATAACGTGTGAAAGCCGAGCTCGGGTGGATCTGTACGTGTTTCCCGAAAAGTTCAATTGCTGCGTTCGAAGAAATCATGTGCTTTCCCAAATCATACAAAAGATTGAGCAAAACAAAAAAAAGTTAGTTCTGTTGTTTGCGGAAAACTTTCGAAATCAGTACAAGAAAAGGTCTCCGGATCGGAAACCGATGTTCCTTGCGCCACCAAACACATGCGCACTTCTCCGGTTTACGTCTTTCCGAATATGATCAGATCGTGAGAAGACCTTGCCTCGCTCGTGGCTCGTGGAACGCACTAGAGCACCTTTGGAAAATAATTGGGTGAGATCCAACCATTACATGCAATATGTTGTTGCTAATTTATTGTATGTACATATTTTTCATTTTGCAAATGCGTATTTGTATGTGTGGGGGGTCGTATGACTTTATGTCAATGCATCCTTCTTCTCTTTCCAGAAAGCGAGTAATGGCGCTATATCCATAAGCCATAAAAGGCTAGGACAAGAGTTAGTGCTCATGTCCCAACCGATAGACAAGCTCTCACGCAAGAAGAGCCAAAACTCATTGTACTTTAAAGGAATAAATGTTTACAATTCGATGCCAAGACACATTAAACGTGCGCCAACACTTTCAGAATTTAAAAGACTTGTATTTCACACATTAAAACTGTATGCTAAACAGTAAACGAAATTTTTAATCATTTATGAAGATTGTAACTGACGATGTTTTACTTTTATAAAACGGTTTATTTTGTGTGGACTATTTCTTGTACGGTTATGTTGCTTTTTCTATGTTTTTAAAAATGAAGATTGTATTTGACGAAGAAAAAAATCATCAATAATTTATCAAAATCAAATCCTTATGACAATTAAATAAGGAAATAAAGTAACTTCATCGCGGCTTATGCATAAAACATAGTCTCAGTATACACTAAATACGTACAGAACATTGTTTGCTGGCTAAGGTGGCAGGTATAATGGATTTATTAAATACCTGGTTCAAACTTTAGTTGGCAACGGTGGTTCTGGCTGAACAGTTTATTTTCTTCTTTTCAAGAAAAAAGTAAAACAAGAAGGTGGGATCATTCCATAAGCAAAATGCCATTTTTTACTAAATACGACCAGGGCATCGTCCGCTGGCTATTGCCGCGGGTATTGTGGGTTTCCCAGGTACCCGGTTCAAGCTTTAGTTGGTGACGGTGGCTCTTCTTGACCTTCTATTCCTGAGTTGTAAGTGTGAATAAGGGCGTCTAAAGACTGTATTCGATGAAATTTTGACACACGCAATTGTTCGTAACTTCTTAGCGTGCGGGTAAAAATTATTGAAATTTTAACTGAATGTATTTCATTGTGTTGTGTCAATTGTGTGATGGGTTTGGGAAAAGGGGGGGTGGTTTGGGGTGGGAATGAAGAAATAGTGCGCCAACAAATTTTGGGCACTCACTTCGAAACCCCAAACGCTTCTCATCGATGGATCGGAAAACAGCTCGGATTCGCACATTCAACCGTATCTCATGTGATCAAAACGTTCAAGGACCGTAAGACAACCAAGCGGAAAAATGGTAGTGGCAAAAAACGTGGCACGTCAAATCCGGAGAAGGCCAGGATGGTATTGAACCAATTTAAGCGTTATCCCAACATTTCGATCAGGGATGTTGCGAAAAAGACGAAAGTTTCAGTTTGTTTTGTGCAGAAAACAATGAAACGTTCTGGATTACATGTGTACAAGGTCCAGAAGGCACCGAACCGGAGCGATAAACAGAACTCGGTGGCCAAAACTCGTGCAAGAAAACTGTACAGGGAGTGGCTCACAAAACCGTTCTGCATTGTGATGGATGATGAGACCTACATTAAAGCCGACACCAAACAAATGCCAGGACAGGAACACTACGTCGCCACCTCTAAGTTGGCCGTTCCGGAGAGTGTACGGAAGAAGAAACTGTCGAAATTCGCCAAAAAATTCCTTGTCTGGCAAGCGATCTGCGGATGTGGCAAAATGAGTCAGCCCTTCATCACCTCTGTGACCGTCAACGGACAAATCTACAAGGATGAATGCCTCCAAAGCCGACTTCTGCCCTTCTTGAGATCTCAGGATGGCCCGACACTGTTTTGGCCGGATTTGGCATCTTGCCACAATGCAAGGCCCGTCTTATACTGGTACAAAGATAATAATGTAGTTTTTGTACCAAAAGACGTCAACCCTCCAAACACTCCGGAACTTCGCCCAATTGAAAAATGTTGGGCAATCATGAAGGCAAAGCTCGTTAAAACTCCAAAACTGATAGAAAATGAACTTGAGCTAAAGAAAGTGTGGTTAAAAGTAAGTAAGCAAGTCGGTCCTATCATTGCCCAAAATTTGATGAAAGGGGTCAAGGCAAAGGTGCGGGCATTTGGGTTGGGAGAAGAGGTTCAATAAACCAATGATGTCAAAACTTAACCATTTAGTAGTACTTTATTTCCAGAAAGTTTGAAAAGAATCGGGCTCAAGGAAAATTGTTGGTGACCTATTTTGTGTGTCCAAATTTCGAAAGTCTTTATGTTATGTTTAGCTGTACCTGTTGTGGACTCCCAGTACCTCCCATTTCCCCAAAAGCTTTGAGGATAACTTGTCTTGCCTCAAAAGTTCTCCTTCTTATTGTATTGGCCTCCATTACAAAAAGGGCACCATTGCAGAACATATGATTGATCAAATTATTCGCAGTTCAACTCGCTCAACGCCCCCGGTTGGGTGAGGGATAGAGGAAGACACACTCACACACACACACACACACACACACACACACACACACACACACACACACACACACACACACACACACACACACACACACACACACACACACACACACACACACACACACACACACACACACACACACACACACACACACACACACACACACACACACACACACACACACACACACACACACATCTAGTAACGTCTGTGCTGACCCGTAACGCTGGTAGATCACCTTTTCGTGGTGCGTTACGGGGTATCAGATCTACCACCATGTTTTGTATAAAAGAAAGATCTAGCCGCATCCAGAACCCTTCAGAGGAATCTGTTCCAGGAAAATCGCCATATTTCGGCCATTTTAAGGCTAATTTTTGAATTCAACATATCGTTCGCTTGGGAAATGTTACCGCTTTTTGCGTATTTACTAGAAAAATATATTTCTAAACGGCATCCTGTACCAAATTTCACCAGAAAATCGACATGCGAAACGTCCCCTCCGGGAGTTCGGAATATCTTCCATGGCCATTCTCGTTACTGCATTATAAAAATACAATACAATAATTTTCCCGTCGAATGCTTCTAAGAGAATAAAAATCGGTCAATATTTCGTGAAATTAGAGCACTCCAAAGTTGACCATATATTTGCCTATCCTAGTTATTTTGTCTACCCCCTGTATGTATTGCTTGGGTCCCGTTCGACCTCTTCGATGCGTGTTTTCTTCAAATGATTCGACATGAAGTTTTCATAATGGCCAATGTCGCATCGTGCTGAAATGGAGAAAATCATGTTAGAAAATTCGCAGTCGTTTGTTGAAATATAAAATTCATTATAGTAACACATTTGTTTTGATATTATTTTTCAATGGTGCGGTATACACACTTAGTTTTTTTTCGCCGAGAATCCAACAGCAGATCATTTCGGTATTTCAATTTGCTGAGATTCAGTGAATAAATTACCGAGACTTGGCTAACAAATTAAAATTTTACCGCTACTCAGATAACAAACAAACAATAAACAGAAATATCAGCAAAAGTAACTGCTGATCTAGACTGGCTGTTCGACATTTTGCCGAGGTAAATAAAGTGTGTATAATTATTCTCATTGCAAAACTATTTTCATTTTGATTTCTATGATATTTGAACTTTAAGAAAGCAAAATAAGGTATTATTAGCAGAGCGTAATTAAAAGTGAACCGATCTTGTTGATAGGTAACAATGGAATGAAAAAATCTTTATTGCATGTCTTTACAGATTGCTGTGATTAGGATATATTTGAATATTTCAGCTGGTTGCTGCGATATGCTTGATTCCTCAACACTCCTCCTCAAACTTGTCGGGTAGCACGCCAGCCGTGGTTCGGTGCTTCGAGAGTTTCAGTTTGTTTAACGGTTTAGCGAGCATGTCCGCAACCATATGCTCCGATGGACAGTAGATTACGGTCATCACACCTTGTTGAACGAGGTCCTTGGTGAACTGGAACTTGGTGTCCACATGTTTGAATCGTCGTTGTGGCTGCTCCGTTTCCAGTTGGCGGATGGTACTTTGGTTGCCTTAATAGAGCAGGATTGGTTTTTCCGGCTCGTGTACATCCTTCATCAGCTTCTGGATCCAAAGTAACTCTTGGCACGCTTCGGCTGCAGCAATTAACTCGGCCTCAGTCGATGATAAGGCAAAGCAGGTTTGCTTCCTCGCTGCCCAACTGATCGGACCACCGCCGAACGAGATGATGAAACCGCTATTGGATTTGCGGTCTCGATGATCACCTGCCCAATCCGCATCCACGAAAGCCTTCAAATCTGCATTGTTGTTCCCCAAATTCAGTCGGAGATGCTTCGTCGCCAGGAGGTACCGCATAGTCCGCCTCGCTTCCGTCCAGTCTGCGGCACTCGGGGCACTCACCTTCCGTCCAAGCAACGAGACGCTGATTGCTACATCTGGCCTCGTGTTGATCGCTACGTAGAGCAAACCACCAACCAAACTGGAGTACGAAGTATTGTTTGGTAGCTTGCATTCCTCCTCCTCCTTTGCTTGGAGGTAGCCGGGGTCCATCGGGATCAGTGATGGTTTTGCCATTTCGAGCCCGAATCGCGACGCCAGTTGCTGGATGTAGCATTGCTGGTTGAGCAGGAAACGTCCATCATTTGCTCGTTCGACCTGTATGCCCAAGTACTGCCGCACGTCGCCGAGGGATGTCGTCTTGAACTGCTTCGATAATGCACCCAGGATAGCGTCGTATTCAGCCTCAGTTTCGCATACGATGAGCATGTCGTCCACATACAACACGATGAACACCTGCTTGTTTCCCGTGGTACGTACGTACAGGTATGCGTCGGCGGTCGATTTGATGAAACCCAGCTTCCTGAAAGATCCGTCAATCGTCTGGTTCCAGATCCGTCCAGACTGCTTCAGTCCGTAGAGGCTCTTCTTCAGATGACATACCTGTCCGGATGCTCCAGTCTCGAACCCTCTCGGTTGGATCTCCTCCTTCATGGCTGCTTTCCAGAATGCGCTTTCTGGTCCCTTCAGCGCTTCATCGTAGGTTCTTGGTTCAGCTGCTAGGGCCACATTTCCGATTTCATGGTATCGTTGTGGCATCACCCCTTTGTTGGTCCGTTCCGATCTTCGTACTACAGTTTCTTCCTCAGGAGACTCATCACAGGAATCGAGATCCTCGTCGTCGTTGTCGGCAACGTCTGCTTCACTGTCGCTATCGTCTGCTTCATGTGAGGTTTCGACTTCACGGCTCACCGCTTGCATAGGAGGTAATGGCTGCAGTAGGTCTTCGCATGACTCCTCCTCCAGCTTGAGAACGTCGGTACTGGGTTGGACCAACTCCTCCTCAAAGAAACGAACGTCTCGGCTGATGACCAGCTTGTTAGTGGTCAAATCGATGAACCTGTAGGCCTTGTGGTTACTGGAATACCCGACGAACATCATTTCCTTCGACTTGTCCTGGAGTTTACTTCGCTTTTCCTTTGGCACATGGACAAATGCTTTGCATCCAAATACCTTCAGATGAGAATCGTTCGGCTTGCGTCCCCACCAAAGCTCGTATGGTGTGATCTCCACAGCACGCGAAGGTAGGTGGTTCTTAAGATACACGGCCGTAGCGGCTGCTCAGAATTTTGTAGGCATTCCGGCATCCGACATCCGGCATTCCGACACATTTCAATGACGTACCGGTTGCGTCGCTCCGCCACTCCATTCTGCTGCGGCAAATAGCCGGCGGTGAATTCGGGGTGGATTCCATGCTTGCGGTAGAACTCCATCAGTGCTTCACTCGAGTACTCCCCTCCCCGATCGGACCTGATGCGCTTGGGATACTTGTGTGTGGACGTTATTGCAGAATTCCGAACTGTGTGTGGACGTAATTGCAGAATTCCACGATCCGTTCTGCAAGCTCAGATTTTTTCTTTAAGAAGAAAACAGTACAGTAGCGACTGTGATCATCCACAAAAATGACAAAATAACGGAATCCACTCACCGAGGGCGTCTCCAGTGGTCCATACACGTCCGAGTGGATGAGGTCTAACGATGCGCTGGTCTTCTTTTCGGTGGTCTTGGGGAAGGGAGTTCGAGCCTGCTTGCCTTTCACACAGCATTCGCAGCCTTCGCGTATTCCGCAATCAGCCACCGTCATTCCAGTGACCAGCTTCTTCCTCAGGAGCACTTGCAGCACGTCCGGTTCACGATGTCCAAACCGTCGATGCCACGTATGTTGGCAATCTCGCTTGTGAGATGCAGTTACCTTCGATACGATTCCATGTTTGGGCTTGTTTAGGCGATATAACTCTTTGGACTTCGTTGCTATGGCGATCTCGTTGCCATTAACGACGATTTTGCACTTTCCGTCAACAAACTCGATTTTCGCCTTCCGATTGGTCATAGCAAGCACTGAAAAAAGGCTCGCTGACAGCTTTGGGACGTACATCACGTTGTGGAGACGGATTTTGTTCGTGCTTCCAGAACCGTCCACACTTTCGATCACGCCAGTTCCAGAACCAGCGATCGCAACTATACGCCCGTCAGCCAGCTCTACTTCACCTGTAGCCTGTTCGAGGTCCTCGAAGAAATCCCTGTTGGACGTCATGTGCGAACTTGCTCCGGAATCGATAATCCAGTCCAGTTGCTGCTGTCACCATCCCGGGCGGTTTTCGCGTTTTGCTTCTTGGGTCCGACTTGCTCTCTCTGTAGCTGCTTGCAGTCCCGTTGCTTGTGGCCAGATTTCTAGCAGTGATGGCACACAATCTGCTTCCATCCTGTCGCTTGCAGATCTGCCGCTCCGGCTGCGCTACGGTTTTGCTTGCTTACCTCGTCCAGCAATTTCTTTCGGATTAGGTTCAGCTTTAAAGCATCGTCCGTTCGCGTTTCGAGGGCAGTAGTCAGCGCGTTAAATAACTTTGGCAATCTTCGCAGGAAAAAGGCCACCATAGTGTCTTCTCCCAGGTCCTTTCCTGCGCTGCAGAGCTTCGTATAGAGATCCACCATCGTTGTGAGGTACTCGTCCATGTCGTCCCCCTCCGTGTACCGGGTCTCGCACATCCGTTGCAGGAGGGAAACCCTAGTGAACAGAGTGGCCTTCGTGTGGTGTTTGACCAATGCTGCCCACGATTCCTTCGCCACCCCAAATTGGTTCTCCTCCAGTAGCAGCAAAATCGTCGCTCGAGCTTTTTCATCGCCTTCGTTCCATGCCGCCAAAGCACCCGCCGCCACTGCTCCCCCTGCCGCATCAACTCCAGCTGCCGATGCTACCGGTGCCGCCGGAGGGTTGTTCTTCACGTAGGTGCATAAACCTTCTCGGATCAGCAGCGCTTCGGTCCGGAGCTTCCAGGCTTCGTAGTTCGAATTGTTGAGCTTCGTAGAAATCTTGAGATCCATCCTATCGCAGGTTTGGCTCCGCTTGTAGAACTTCCAGAAACTTCCTTCTTGATGAAAAAATCGACACGTTGCTAAGGCCCATAACCTATTAGCAGAGCGTAATTAAAAGTGAACCGATCTTGTTGATAGGTAACAATGGAATGAAAAAATCTTTATTGCATGTCTTTACAGGTTGCTGTGATTAGGATTAGGATTAGGATATATTTGAATATTTCAGCTGGTTGCTGCGATATGTTTGATTCCTCAACAGGTATACGCCCTATTTTCATGTAGGACTTCATTCACTCTCTAGAAACTAGCCCTTATATTTTTGGACAAGTCAATTTCGCCTGGAATGATTTCGCCATTTTAGTTGTTGAAAGATGCTTTCGCCTATATGTATATGTTTCTTTTTTTACTAGTTGCTGATATTGCCCTTCTGAACGTTCGAATGCAAAATTTGCATGATATTCAATCACCAAAGGCAGTAGCAGCAACAGATTTTATGGCGGCGGTGTCAAAACAACCAACAAGACGATGATTATCTGGATAATAACCCTGACGGTGGTCACAATATCATTATTTCGGACCTGTTTTCGGAGTAATGAATTAATCTACAGCTCAATGATATCATTTTTGTAATGTATTCAACAAGAACAAAATTAAATCAACAACATTCAACAGCGCTGGAGAAAGTTTCTTTACTCTTTTTGTACCACAAATGGGAGACAAAATTAGGCTCGAGTTGCGCAGAAATAGACGCGGTCACAGTAAATCAGACAGCCCCTACGGTTCAGCAAAGTTTTCCTCCTCAATGTCCAGGTCACTTTCGAAATGATCAGTTTTATTCCGTTTTTGTTCGCCTTCCGGGTTTTGTTTTGGAACAATTTGTCTCAACAAGGTTTGATAGTATGCCTTATTCGAAACAAAATCCATCAATTTTCGCAGGTCTGCCAATTTTTCTTCTGCTAGCGGAACGGGTTCGTCCATGAGAGGAGAACGAAGTTCAACAGGATCTTTTAGATCTCTATTCATGGATAATCTGGAAAAATCACTATCGCCCAGTGTATACTTATAATAAACGATACCGGGATTATCCGTTGTATATACAAGCGCAGATACCGTAAGTGCGCAATATTTTGCGCATTTAAGAAATTATAAGTTTGAAATCATTTTTAAAAAGGCCTTAAAAGAGTAACACAATTCACGTCTTGCTCATATTACGTTGTCTCAAGCCTAGTAAAAAAGTGCAATGCAGTACAGCTCGGAACTGATTAGAATTTTATAAAAATAAAATATTTCTAGACTGATGTATGTGTTCCTAATTATGCTCACTAAAATTAAGATATTCCAAATTCTGCGCACTTGTGTTCCTAATATTGCGCTTCATAATGAACTGATAGATACTTATGTAAACATTGAAACAATTTGAGTAGAACAGTTTTAGCAATGAAAATTGTATTCGATAACAGTTTTGATAGTAAAATGATGGAAGTCCACTAATGTTCGACCTAGCTATGTTTAAAAAGCGTCAGTTACAATTTTTTTTTATGGTCGAACATTAGTGTCCTTAACTTTAAAACTCAATGTTTTATTATTTGGTTCGTTTTATTTCTTCAAGGTAGCTTTCTTTTTAGCAATTCTTGCCGCTTTTCGATCGTTACGCTCTATTTCCTTTGGAGTATTCGCATTTTGTACTATTCGCTCGTAGCAACCACAGGTTGACGAGAATTCGGTTGAACATCGGGTAAACGGAACGCTTTTTAAAAAAAAATCCATCATTGGCGTTCTGTTCTGCGGTATCCTGTGAATAACTAGTAGTGACGTCTTTGTCACCAATAGCTGTTTCTGTCACCATTGGCAAATTTTGAGTGGAGTCAGTGATATGCTCAGATTGTTGAAGCAATTGATAGGAGAAAAAAAACTAAACGTTGATCATCTGTAACAAACGAAAAATCTTTTTAGTATCATGCAATATATATAAATGGTTTGTTTAATTAGCTCACCATGAATTTCTTAATCACCAAATCCAGAAAATTCATCTGCGGCGGAATGGCAACCTGGCGAACAGAGATGCCACGAGTGACAATTTGCAAGGCTTTGGCCAAATTTTCCGAAGAATACCGCATATACTTCCCTTCGGAAGCTGACATGATGAACTTTTAGCAATAAGTTACATGGTGAAAAAATTGATGCCATATATTGCGCATCAAATTATGCCAATTTTCTGATAAAGTGTTACACAAACAGCTGGAATGTAATGTGAAGAATGTAGTACATACCTGTTTTCCTAATTTAGTAGTGATTTCTGCTTTTAAAATGGTTTATTTCGTAATAAATTCTCTTGTGTAATTGACATTTTTCTTAGCACACACCTTAATAGGTCGGACAATTTTACGATTCAGAGGTACGCACAACTGTTAACGGACCGCGGTTTTTTTGTATGAGCATTTTTTCTCATCAAGTATCCCATTAATCGAAAGTCAAAACAAATAACAAGCTATTCGTGTCGAAAGTCAATGTCAAATATAGCAGACTTACGGTATTTCGTGAAATCGTAGAGTGTCATCATCCACGTTCTTTTTGTCACATTTATAAAAAGTTTCTAGGATTTTTAGGGCCAAAAACTCACGCTGCTCCATCTCTATAACAGTGAACGGATTTTTTCGTTTAATAGCTGCAATGAAAACCGCACAGTCTCTAGGAGTCTCTGTATTCATAAAGCACCGCTTTTTGGCTTTTTCAATTGCTCCGTGGGCCAAATCTACCTTCAAACGGAATGTCTACCTCCAATGTCGCAATTACATCTGATAAATTTGCAGGATGCAACGGACGACACCGCACCGATTTCAGGGCCTTTCCTTTCAGGGTTCGTTGAAGTCTTAACATGTTCTCTTCGTCACTATAGCCGCACATCCAGGTTGAGTTTTCGTAGCTTGCTATGAAGAGCGGCCATTCTTCAGGGTTCCCGGAAAACGATGGAAGTTCTTCGCTGATTGCCTGACGCGCTTTGAATCAGGGAAGGAAACCCGAAAAAACCGCTAACACTCGGCTGGAGCATCGTTGCATGAGGATTCAATCCAGCTCCACCAGCTGCCGCGTTCGTTTACTGCTGTACTGCCCTGGAATGCATAGTTGACGTAACCACCATCATGCAGATTGCTGAGAGAACGCGTTTTTCCGGGTTTAAGCTGAAATGCAATGTATACCAACAATTATGGACAAATGTTTTGTCCATTTGATGAAGTTTTATTAATGAAAGTTGGCCAGCAAGATAATTAGAATAGTTTCATTTTCTTATCATCTTTAAAACGCATACGCCAACTTATGTGAATAAACAGGCATATTACTGAACGTTTATTCTCATACTTTGGCGTAAAAACCAGGCTGCTAAGTTCTGAATAATGTGTCGTACATTAACGAATCGGGAAGCAACTGGACGCGTGTGGTGAAACGTCAGATTTTTTTCCGAAAATTCAGTGATTGACAAATAAAATTCATTTCAAAATGTCCGACAAAGGTGCTCTGTCTCTTTTGCTGTCCTATTCAAGTTCAGATAACGACGGTGAGAGTGATGCAGATTTGACGGTGGAAATTCCCGATAATCAGCCGATACCGCAAGGACAACAA
Source organism: Aedes koreicus (assembly GCA_024533555.2). Classification (NCBI taxonomy): domain Eukaryota; kingdom Metazoa; phylum Arthropoda; class Insecta; order Diptera; family Culicidae; genus Aedes; species Aedes koreicus. Next base: position 34,779 of record JAHHFK020005374.1, read on the forward strand.
GGTAATGATCCTGAGGCTTATGATCCCGAGAAAAATGTGCTCGAAGTGCCGGCCGACGCAAATGTTCCGGAAATACCGCACATTGATCAGCAAGAGGTGCAGAGTACCGCCAACTCATCAACTCACCTGTGATTGAAACTGCTCAAATTAATTTGAAGTACCTTGAGCGTGAGCATACTTATATGTCAGCGGATTCATTTCATGCATCGGTTGAGCGCACGACGAGAAACGTTCCTCGAAAAGAATTTCACAATTTTCCAGATTTAGTCGAGTATTTGAGAAACTCAGGGGTTGGCATTAAGCCACTGGATTTCGAAATGGAGCCGTCAGATTTCTTTGAATGTTCTTTCAAATTCAAACAATCTGTTCTAACCAAGCTTAAAGACAAATCGAAGATGGCAAACATCAATCAAGCCATCTTCTCCAAAGGCGCATTTGATAGTACTCGTACAACTAAGAAGCCAGTGGGATAGGAAAATCTAGGAAGTCTTCTATCATCAAAAAGCTGTTGCCTTTGTTGCCGGAGGAGAAACGCGAATACTGGATTAATTTGCCTGAAAAAAATAATGAAGCATGTGAAGACTAAGAGAGTATTAGTGGTTAATACTGTTAAGTAACTCGATACAAACATAAACTGAAATATATGGTATGTAGATTATTAAGTTGTTTTTGTTGGGTTATTGAATGCTTTGAAGAAAAGGGAATCAGCTCGCAGCTCATTTTATGGCTGCATAGATGGACATAAAATTAGAATAAGTAATGCATTTTAGAACCTGTAGCTAATCCATTGAATTAAGATCGGAAGGGGATTGAAAATATACCTTTTGTTGTAAGACATAGTGTGGTCGAAAACCATTTGCCGAAAGGGCGTGGCCGATGCTATATACTACCAGAATACCCTCTCGTACCTGAAAAAAAACGATCGCCTAGCACTTCCACATTTCCGGAGCAATTCGCGATTAGGGCGTACATTCAAAATATAAACAAAATATTTTTTCAATGCAATGCATAATTACTACAACTAAATCATGAGTTTTAACCTTTTTGTCCTGGTTGTACTTTAATTTTATTCATTAAATATTGTTTTGGCAAAGGGCGTAGAGTTATTTCGTATTCAAAACAATTCACTCTGTGATTTACGCCATATTGATTGTTGACAAAGTGAAAGGCGTAATTTAAATCAAAACATAAACATGGCGTAAAGTAAAAGGCGATACTGACAAAAAATCAAAACAACGGCGAAAAGTAAAAGGCGATGCTGAAAAAATAACCAAAACAACGGCGAAAAGTGGAGGGCGAAACGTATCAAAATGTCAACAATAGGCGAATAGTATAGGGCGATACTTTTATTTCCAGTACTTGTGGGGCCAACATTGAAAATGGCGTAATCAAACATCCTAGTATTGACAGGCGAATATTAAAAAAATGCAAATTTCAATGAATAACGAACGAATTTCCATCAGTATTATATATGAATCAGAAGCTAGCTTTGTTCTCTGTCTGTATGCTAGATTGTATTTGAATTTATTCGTTAATTTGTAAATTACGGTTTGAAATTCTACTTGCAATATTACAATCATCATTTCCCTTTTGTTTACATTCTGCATGTTCGCCCTGATCGCAAATTGCTCCGGATTTGTTCACTGAGTGCTTTCTATGCCAAAGTTGCCATTTATGGATTCGTATCATTGTGTGGCCGGTACAACGATACTCTATTCCCAGGGAAGTCGAGAAAATGTCCTACCTGTAAATTTCCTGGACCGTACCGGTAATCGAACCCAGGCACTTTCAGAATGGTCTTGCTTTGTAATCCTACGCACATACACGCAGAGCTTTTGAAGGCCCTAAGGAAGGCCGAGGTGGTGTTATGACGGGCTTTTAATTACTCGGAAACCTGTGAGCTTTCGGAACGTGTACAATAAATGATGACGTCAATTTCAACACCCACTTGCTAGTTCCTTCTGCAATTTTACTACCTGTGGTTTGAATTATATATCAGAGTGGCCAGAATTCCAGGCTCATCCCTTTTCACTTTCTCGCCACGAAAAAAAATCCATCAATTCTATCCCATTTTCAACTCCAAATGTCAAGGCAGTATGAGGGATACAGTATCCCCACTGATCGTAAGGAACCGGCCAGGTGTTTTCCATAGATCGATAGATGGCAAGTATGTATGTAATCTCTAATCTGCTTTCCCTGATGCATTCGACTTCGCTTACAGCCACCCGTGATGTGTACGGTCAGCTTTGCATAGCTATGGGTGAACATATATGTGGAGAGTCATCATTCATGCGACCAAATGGTGCTTACGCCAAACCGTTCTTTTCAATTTATCTCACAATTTTTCGAAGAAACTTTTTTTGTTTGTGCTTGGAGGCAATGTATTATAGGGTAAAGAATGCAAAAAATACAAAAAGTGAATTTTGGTCGTCTTGGCGCTTACGTCAACTATGCATCCCAGGGCAGTGAAGAAATCGATTTCGTTCCTCCACACTCAGCGAAATAAACTTTCGAATATTCATAAGATTGCATTATGATTATTTGCTATAAGAATGCAGTATGAAATATAATGATGTTGAAAAAATAAAAATATGGAGCAACCTGGATTCGAACCTTGAACGTTGAGGTAATGGGTCCAGTGACTTGACCATTAGTATATATCAACACTTGTAGATGGGAAAGCTTAAAGGCGAACAAGAACAACGTCGTGTAAAACAAAATCCATTCATAAGTCAACCTTATGAAATTTAAAGCATCGTTCATAAGATGAACCTTCTGAAATTCTTAAGATTATTTGGCTGAGTGCATATGCTTCCTTCCTAACGCGTGTCACTCCTCCAGTAACTTCAGTTCCTGTGCTAGCACATCATCACCCTGCACACTTAGAAATTATGAATTTTACACGAGACGTAATTCATGTTTGTAAAAAGTCGGGGAACGTAAAGAAAGATTTTGTGTAAAATTATGTCTCCGGAAGCGGAAACATACCCAAGTCGACAAAAGATGTGTTTGATTGAATTTATTTTCTCATCTCTTTCAACTCATTCTTTTGTGCTAAAGGACGCTTACATGTGTCGGTCTGAGGGGACAGAAATTTACATGACATTTTGGTATCAGCTCTGGTGTATTGTATACCCTTACCCTTTCCCATTCGCGCAATATGGGATGGCTCTCGAGGGTTAATTTTTTGTTTCTTTGAAGTCGGGTTCTCGGTGTTCAGCTCTTGAAACTCGAGATCTCCACTTTGCAGTAGAACGTGCATCAAAGGTTGTTCTGCCAGCAATTCTGTGACGATATTGATGTTCTTATCCGTATTACATGCACTTTCTCCAGGTTTCAAACTAGCTTGGTGCTCATTTCCGGAATTTGCTGCTGTGGAATCTACATTATTGACAATTTAAATGATTATAAATTAACATCAATCATACATACCTCTGTTTTCTTTGCCCTCAAAAGAAAAATCGTCATCGAGCGTTTGATTTTCATATTTCTCAAAATATTCCTCGGTTATAAACTCATTAAACAATGGTAAGTCCCCAATGTTTATTTCTTGAGCATCATCGTCAATGTTTACATAATCTGAATCCGAAGCATCACTGTTACGAGATTGCACGTTATCAGCAGAGCTTTCCGCAGTAGAAGCAGCAAGGTTCGATTCCTGTATAGGTTCACTTTGGCCACAAGAACTCTTAACAATTGCTCTATTTGTTATCTGCCTACTGGTTTCAGCCTTCGGGTTCGGTGACGTCTGCTAATGAGTCCTCAACCACAATTTCTGTTGTCTTCCTTTGCCCTGTAGCATAATGGGAATTTTACTAATAATATTAGTCTTGTGGCTTGTAACTTGTAAATTTCCGTTGCATAATAAACCTACAAGTAAAAATCTATAAGTTAAATATTACAAGTTGTTCTAATTTATTCTAATATTATTAGTTAAATTTGTAAGTGCCTGTTGCATAATTAAATTACAAGAACAAACTATTAGCTTTGGTTTGTACTTTTGTTTACATATCTGAATCGTACCATAATTTTATCTACAAGTTCTTTTAAATTCTAGTGCAAGCTGCAAAAATGTACCGATTCAACGTTTTGAGCGACACAGACGATGAAGAAAGTGGATTGCCAAATATCCGAAGATATCGGAGGTTGAAATATTACGCACCACGAATCAATTTCACCTTCCAATATGAAGCTGATTTTTATGAAGCTTTTCGGATGACTCCAGCGACAGCAGAGGATGTACTTCGAATTATTGGTCCTGACATCCAACTTTCTAATCGTGGAGGAGCACTAAAGCCTCACCAACAATTGTGCACCACATTACATTGGCTCGGCCAAGGAAGTCAATACCACGCTACCGGGCTAAGTCACGGGATCCATAAAACAACTGTGGGAAGGACAATCCATCGCGTTGTGTCCGCAATCAATTGTTCCAGCGTAAAGTTTGTTGGCCTTCCAACATTTCAGAAGTTGTAGAGCAATTTTATAGAAAGGCAAACTTCCCAAGCGTGATTGGAGTGATAGACCGATCTTTGATTCCAATTGACGCACCCACAACGAATGAAGAAGCCTTCGTGGACAGGAAAGGCTCCCATTCCATCAGCTGTATGGTTGTTTGTGGTCCAAACCTCGAGTTTTTCTATGTAAGCGCTAATTGACCAGGAAGTGTCCATGATGCAAGAGTTCTGCGAAGGAGTAGTTTGTTTCGGCGTATGGAGGAAGAAAACATTTTCCCTAATGGAGTCATATTAGGAGATTCAGCTTATCCTTTGAAGGTATGGTTAATGAGGCCACTTTACAATGATCCAACAAGCGAGGGTAAGCGTAGATACAACAGCAGATTAAAATCCACAAGACAAACTGTAGATCGGGGACTGGGAGTTATCAAGGAAAAATTTCCATGCTTGAACCACCTAAGAGTCAATCCTTATTTTGCTTGCCAAACAGTAAAATGTTGTGTGACATTATGCAACATATCCCGGGAAAATGAGGAGAACGACCTTGATTTCGAAAACCTGCCGTTACAAAATGAGGATGAGAATAATTATTTTGAGTTAAATGATGATCACATAGAAGTTGATACCCGTAGACGTCAGTTGCAAATTATCCAATCAATGTTGTGAAAGCGATATAAGTTATATCTTGTTTTCAAAATCTTTTAACAAAAAATTGTTTTGAAAATTGTTGTCCCATCCCAACCTTCACAAATCTACTAGGAAGCTAGGAACTTAGCAATCTAGGAAAAACTATCGGAATGTCTTACAAAAAACTCGTTCTGTAAAGTCATGAATGTTGAAACGTCACAAACTAGGTTAAGGAAGCAACGAATAAGTAGTCCCCGCAAGGAATAAAGTCTCCGGAACATCTCGAAATGTGACCACTACAAATTTTCGGAATTTTTTACAATGAACTCGGGTAAAATCACGAATTGATGCATTTATCTTACATTTGTAAAAACACCTTAAATAATGGCATTATCACCAAATTCTTCATCACTTAGATTATCGCTCGGCAAAAGGTACTCTTCCTGCATTGGTTGTTCTGGATCTCCATCAGCATTTTCAACGTTTCCCAGGTTTTCTGGAAATTCCGATCTTGGAAGGCCGTGTTTGAGTTCAAAATCAAAGATTTTTAAGTTCATATAGTGGCTCTCCTTGCGCATTTTCTCGATTTCCAATGATTTCAGCTCACGTTCATTCTCAAGAATTTCTATTGTCAATTGCAGCTTAAGACAGATTAGATCGGCATGCTCTGACGTTTCTTTATTATACATAGATTTATCTGAAATAAGAATACAGAATAATAAAAATAATTAGGGTTATTAATTAAGCTACTACAGAATAATAAAGATTTTACCAATTTTCCTCGGTGCCGATTGTTTGCTTGAATCTCCGGTGGTCGTGTTGGAGGATTTGTTTGCATTTACGGCTTTGGATGTGCACGGCTGATTTTCGGCCTCATGAAATGCTTCCTCCGCCAATTCATCCATGCTTTCCGGAACTCCAAGGCCTTCGAGAGCTGGTGATTGTTTGCCAAGAATATCGAACACTAGAACATCGACGTCATTGGTCCTAGCATTCGATCCACCACCAGTTCCCGTTTTCCGGGCATTGTCTCGTTTTTCCTAAATTTTTAAAATAATTATTTCCCTTCCAATCATTAACGAATAATCACAAATACATACCATCGACATTTTGCGGACATTTGGCCACCAAACGTCACGAACATACAACGGTTCTTTTCCGCTTGGCAGAGCTTCAATTGACTTGGCATATCCATGACTATCCATGCCTTATTTCTCATCTCTTTCGTTAGTGTGGTTGAAAATGGCCCAAACAACACATCTTTTTGTTCGCGAATTGAGTCGAGAACGCAAAGCTTCAACTTTCTCTGATCCTCACGTTTGTTTGCTTATTTCGCAGACATTTTCCCTGCTTTCGTTGGACGACGTTCGAGTTGGACGTGGACTCGCTAGTGAACTTTGACAGATGAATGAATCGAAGTGACTTGTAATTTCAGTGTTGCCAATAATACAAGTGCTAACATTATTAGCCAGAAAATGAATTATTATGAAACGCAAAATATTAGCACTAGTAGATTTGAAACTTGTAACTTGTAGCTTGTAGCTAATATTATTAGGCTGATTATGCTACAGGGCCCTGGTGGTGCCAACGAACGATTTTTCCCGTAGATCTGAACCAATGGAAGTACTTGTCATTCTTATTGGGTTTGAGTCAGTAATTAAACGCGACATTTCTCGGTACTCTTGCTGTCCATCGGATGCATTCATTGTTCGGTTCCACAAATCGGAGACGATGAAATTACGGAGAGTTTCATCGGCTACCCTTTTTTTTTTAAGTCCGGGAATTAATTTTTAAAAAAAGAACTGGGACATTTTAGAAATTTTTCTCTGCCTGTTTGTTTTAGGGTGTGTCCCACAAACAAACGAAAGCAGTAAATAAGCATACATGCTTTATTAAAGCTGAATTACGACTTTCGTAGCTGAATAAAAAATCTGGCTGAAATATAAGCTGAATAACCATGTTCTCAATTGAAATATTAACATTAATTCAAGTGTTTCATTTTGTTTGAATAACATGCTTAGTAAAAGCTATTTTAGTATTTATATGTAACTAAATTTACACAGTTCAACAAAGAGATGAATAACAGTTTATAAATCCGTTTAAACATCGTTTATATAGCCTAGCTAATAAAACCTGATATTGAATTGAATAATAGCTGTAATGTACATCACTATTCAACTGATCCAATTATAAGCTGAAGAAAAATAATACAAAAGCTTTACACAGGTGTCTTAATTGACTTTTATTCAACCACTGAACAATTAGTTGAAATACAGTTTATGCCTCTAATGCAACGCCTTTTAACTAGCTTTGCCAATTAAACCTTATATTTAGTTGAATAATAGCTGTGGTTTAAACCAATAGTCAGCAAAATAAACTACAATTAAAATAAAAGTCGTTTAAATGCCGTAGTAAAGCCTCCGAAGTGTTCGTAATTTTGGTTGATCAATATTTCTTCTTCAACTTCAAGTTATGCTGGATAAATGATATAGATATTCATTGAATTCAGTTAATTCCTATGTTTTCGTTTATGAGTTGTTCATTTTTGGTGCCGGTGAAAAAGTATTGACCTGTTTTCAAGAGTTGAAATTATAGTCAACTGCTTGGAGCAAATAGCTCACAGGCTACTCTTTACATTGCCCATCCGAATAGAAAACAGCGCAGTGTTAACAAATAACATCAGAAAACATTGTCATATCTTTTAATCGTCTCTTGTTCAACATGCCCTTGTCAGTAATGCACGTAGTAAAACCGAACATCCAATATCAAAGCTTGTGTACAGCTTGCTAATTCAGACGTTTAATAACAACATTTAGAAGGTTTAATTGAGCACTGATGTTGCTTATTTACAGACAACGCTATAAATAGAATATCAATGTAGCTCAATTAAAGCATCACTTCTGCTACTATTCAATATATAATATTGAGCTTATATAGACGATTCGTTTATACTTCATTCAATTCTAGGATAGCGCAGTTGGTATGTCACGTAGTTGAGGATACGAAGGTTGATGGTTCAAATCTCGCTATTAAATGTTAATAAATAAATGTTACATAATGTTTCTGTTAATGTACATGTATAATAATATCAAATTAAATATGCATAGTATAAAATGTCTGTATCGTATGGAAAATCATACAAAAAAACCAAAGAAAGTTTTATGAGAATTTAAAAAAGTTGAACAAAAGTTCTATAAAAGACACCACAGCTTTTTTAATATGCTTAATGATGTTGAAGAAAAATTTCATCATGACTATTAATTAACAAGGAGAGAATATATTATTCTTAAAAAAAACTCGCTTAGCTCAACAAAGGTCACTTTGACTCTCGGAATTACCCTCAAGTTCTGTGCAGCACTTAAACAGCAGTTATTCAATTATCAGCTGAACTCCATTGCTGCAAACTTGCTTCTTAAGCATATGCAATTGGCAGTGTGTCAAAAGCACACTTGGACGACAGCTTAATAACTTCTCCAAATTTGTGTGAATAATGCCTGAACAAAAGCTGTGATTGAAAATAGTTCAGAGATTATTCAACACGCTGCTGAATTAAATCGCCATAATGATGTTTATTTAATGAGTGATTGTTTGTTTCAGTTACCTGCGATGTGTCTGGTTCAGCCAACAGGCTGTTATTGATATCTGATTATTCCTAAACGAAGCATCCGCTTCCGGAATCGTTGCAAATGATGTATTTTGCTCGCAATGATTCGCTGAACTTATTATGACCTCTTCATAACATCCAACCGAAGGTGTGGCTTGTACCAGAGTAGTTGGATAAGAGTTATCTACCTCTGAATGGCCCGGAAATGGTAACCCTGAAAAATGCGCAGCAGCATCTATAAAATTAACGATTTTTTATATTGTTTTCACTGCATGATACCAAGCAAATTTAAATTTCACTCACCTAAAAGCATCTGAATTGTTAACAAATCCATATTTTCATACATTAAATCACTCAGCACTCAATGAAATTGTAATTTATAGTCAATTTATAAATTTATAAATTAATCAACACTTGTTTTTTCACAAAGTAAGTTATAATCCTGGTTATAAACAAACATTCGCCTCGTTTTCTAGCATAATGACAGTTTCGCCCGGCGACTCACAAGGAAAAAAAGGGCAAATTCATAATATCTTGTTATGTCTGTAAAAATAACCATTCGCCGTTTTTTTTTTGTAAACAATTAGAATGCATTTTTTTCTCTATGAGTTACTAACCTAACAATGTAGCATTTTTGACACGCAATAACACTATAGTAATAGCTCTGTTTGATTATATTTGCGACATTGGCCCTTATGAACACTCCGTGTTGAATTTATAGTGTCTGGAATGTTGCTTGCTTGAGATCTTGATGATTGTTGAGTTCAATTATTTCCTTGCCGCGTTGCTGCTTCAGAAGATGTCCGACCGTAAGACTGCTTGCCGTTGAGTATGGCTACCTCCGATTCACGAATCCAATTCCGCTCACTGGTCTGTTGCGAATCCAACTCCGTCTCTCTTCCACTCCTGCTTGGTGTTTTGTCCACAACTCCTGGATTCGGCCATCTACTTCCGATCGTTGGAGCTGCAGCGCATTGTTTTCCATTATTTTTATTTTGTCGATCGTTTTTGAAAATACGACACCCATCTTCATCGCTGTCACACATGCGACGCATACCAGGATAACACATAATCGCAGCAACCGAAGATATTCATAATCTGTTATCCCTCAACAATGTCAACAAAACAAACTTCCAACGAATCGTCCCTGTCATCGAAAACCGAAACCGAATCCATCGCTAGCGGTGACGACACTTCCAGCATTGTTTTGGCGGCAGCTTCCAAGGAGTCATCCCTGCCGTCACCAATTGACATCAACATCAATTTTGCCGAAAAAATAACCCTGCCGGAACTAGTGTGGCACAATTACGAGACGATTCCGACCAAAATCAAGCTAACCAACACTGGAGAAACGGTAATTGTGAGTGCAAAATGGCCGGGAAAATGTTCTCCCTACCTGGAAGGGGGACCGCTTGAAGGAAGGTACATCTTTTCACAACTCCATTTCCACTGGGGTAACACAGCGGTGGAAGGAAGCGAGCACACTATCGATGGAGTTCACCTACCACTGGAGATGCACATCGTTCACTTTAACGACAGATTCGAAACTCAAGAGGAAGCTTTGCAGCATGTTGGTGGAGTGGTCTCGTTGGTCTATTTCTTCAATTTAAAATCATCACCAAATGAATTCATCAAACCGGTCATGGACAACCTGAAGGAGATTGTCTTTCCAGATTCGGTATTTAAACCGAATCCCTTTCCGATTGTTAATCTATTTCACACATTCACGAATGATTACTTCCTCTACTGGGGATCGACAAAAAGTGAGTCCCGCAGTCATCCGATACTTTGGCTGATTTCCAGAACACAGGAATGCATCGATTTCCAACAGTTGATTCAGTTCCGTCAACTTCTGGACCAGCGGATGCGAGTCATGCAGCATGAACCAACACCCGTTGCGGCACTGGGAGAAAGGCGTCTGTACCACGTAAACCCACTTACGGCATGCTGCAACTCAACGCTATCGGTTTTGCCTCATCCCAGGTACAGAAAGGATTGCTGGTTGGTTGATAGAGTGAACATCGATATCGGATCACCGGGTGGATGCAAGCAATTTATCGAAGCGGTGCGAAAGGAAATGAAAAGGAAAGCCGAACGTTGAAGAGAATCCCCGATTTGTCATTGTTAGACATTTTTGATTGCCCCGTGAAATAAATTCATTTTGCTTACTGTGGTGATGACGGCCTTTGCGTTATTCACTCTCATTTTCCACGCTGCTTGAATGCTAACGAACGTCTGATCCCCTTGTGTGAATACCGTGCATGACGGTCAAGTTCATGGTTGCGAATCGCTGCTCGTTGCGTGGTTGTGTCAGTCTAAACTATTTAAATAGTAAATACACCATCGCCGCCCGACGTGGCATTTTGTTGTTTGTATGCATTTCACTCTGCATCGATCCAGAAATAGACGTTGTGGAGCTCGATGGACAGACTCTTTTGTTAAGGTGTGGAAGAAGTTTTAGGACTTTTTTTCCGAATAAATTGCCACATTAGCATTAGCATTAGCATTGACGTTTGCACACCTCGTGGATGGAGCTACGATGAGGAATAATTCGTTGAAGACATTGCATGCCACCTTGAAACCAGTTACTGATACGTTTCTTCACACAATAATCTCCACGAAGACACTCCTCGATCGCTCACCTGGCCACGTCCATGCAACCGTTGGAGATAGGGAGGATTTGGTATCTACCTTAAGAAGACACTGGGAACCCATGTAGCCTTCAGTAGATATCAAAGGAAAAGGAAATGAATAGTCGGAGAGAATAGTTAAACAGAATGCCCTGTTTGGTGTACAGAACAAAAAAATATTTAAAACGGTCGTTGGGAGCATCTAGTCTAAGAAGGTTAAGTGATGCTCCATTTCTCTTCAAGCGGTTGAGACTTAAGCATTAACTATAGTCCTAGCCCCATATGGCTTATGGTTATAGCGCCATTACTCGCTCTCTGAAACGAGAAGAATGTCTGATAATATAAGACCGGGTGGTGAAAGAAAACTTATCGCATTCTCTAATGTGATCTTCATATGACTTTCATCGCAAACAATGATTTGTTTTTTTTCTATGTCGTTTACAAAAACTGCAACTTAATCTTATAAACCCACGATTTCTGATTATGAAGCAAACAAGTAAAGTTTGGGCTACAAACCTACTTATGGCACAAAACGATCTACAACCAATAACTCTGAATAATTTAAAGCTGAATAAATAGTTCACCCTGCCTGTAATCAGTACTATACAGTTTTTTTTTAACGTTTTTGAGTTATAATGTGCAATGATCATATTTTCATAATAGTTTACAAACCTGTAAACCAAGATAAAAAAAAAAAAAGAAAGAATAAAACCCTGTAAACTATGATGAAAATTAAAAAGAAAGAAGTATCAGGTGAAAACCATAATTGCATTGAAATAATGTATCGCCTCTTGTCCCCAAATAAGTAATTGATATGCCTTTTCTTTGGAAACTTCACCAAAATAAATCTTGATGAGCTCTTTAGGACGTTACAATTGCGCAAAGAACTGTAAAATTTTCGCAATACAATTTCGTTCTACAACTTACAACTAAAAGATGTCCGTCGAGACCAGTCGAACGTGCATGAGAAAATTATGCCGCAAAGAATTCAACAAGCAGAGTGGCACTCGACACTGAAGGAGCCTGTAAGTCGTAGACAAAATAGGCCTATCTGTCAAAAGATAAGCTTTTTTTCTAGTGGAATTTAAAGAAATTTGCAGCGTTTACTAGTATTTAATATACAGATGGAAAAAGTAAACAAGTGAAGCGATCGATTAAACTTTACTAGTTTTTTTTAACAGAATGGGGCTGATATGCAGCAATATGTGCTCGAGCTTGACAGACACATTAAATTGTTAAAAATGGTTTAGAAAATTATGCATATTACACGTAAATTACCAAAAATAAATTACACAATAGATAGCAAAGTTGGCTTAACCAAAGAAAACATTATTTCAGCCTCAATTATTATTTGTCTGATTTGGCTCAATATAGGCGAATATGCTTTTACAGGCAGTATATCTAATCAAGGTCTTTTGCTGTTGGGACCACTTACAAAGTGTTATGGTGACTGATTGGCCACGGTGACTTAATTAGAGTGCCAAAAGGGCACCAAATCACTTTGACAGAGTTGCCGCCGGACACCAGTTACTTCTTTGAGAAGTTCCAATGAGACACTTTCAAATCTTGCAATATTTTTGACAGACTCCCCAACTCACCGAACGGTGTAATGGGTTCCTTTAGTCTCTCCCACCCATACAACATACAGCTATGACGTTCAGCGGTTGGCACGTTACTCTTATTTATATATTTAGTCAGCACCAACAGGCTTAGTAAAGCCCCAATGGTGGTACGTTACAACAAACAGACAGCAGTAATCTCTACCTAATGCTATGTGGGAGATGACATCCGTGCTCCCTCCGCCCCATGCTAAGGACCTTAAAATTTTACTCTACGGGACCTAAAGCTAATTGGGTTTCAAACATATAAAGGATACTAAGCTGAATTCCATTTGATCAAGTATAGAATAAGAAACAAGCAACAAGCTTAACTTTGACAAATAAGACGGTGCAAAAATGACAGCAGAAAACTTTTCAGGTCTAGATTTTCACTACTTATTGCACTACTGTACAAAATCATCGTACTACAGGGGATGCCAGATCCCGCATACAAGGCAGGGGTGATCAACGGTGCGAGCACACAGTCATATATAAATTACTACTAGAAAACCAGGTTCGACCTACAGAAAGAGACTGCAGCTGAAGCCTCCTTTAAGAAGTCAAACTACTAATGGCATTAACTCGATAAATTCTATAAATAGAGATTGGACTCAGCTTCATGAAAGTGGTGAAAGAACAAATCTTGCACCCACATAATCTCTTCATAATAATATAATTGAAAGTAAAAAGGAGTAAAATGGAAAGAGCTCACCCAAATTTCAAAGACGTCCGCCTCCCGCATCGTAACCACAGTGATGATTATCTATAGTCGTGACTAAAGATGATCCCGGTGGACTTCCTCTTTTTGATATTGGAAGCAATCGACAAATTCCACTATACATCCTGGGGCCACATCGTTGCTGGTGGAATATCAAATGAATTGCTCACGAACAAAACAACAATCATCACATCTTGGGCTATTGCCCTTTTCGAACTCAAAAGTGTTATAGAAAAATCACAGTTTTCAACGATTTTAAGAGAAAATTATAACCAAAAATTTCAGCACGAAGCAAAACGTGACAGCAAAACAAAAAACCAACCACCTTCGAGCAAAGCCTACTGTTTCTAAGTAAAGGTATCTTAGCATAGGTGGAAAATATCAAACCGACCACAAATAGAACTTATAGTGCAATTAATTGCAATTTTTTTTTATTGCATTATTTATGACGAAAAACCACTAGCCAGACAAATTCAATCATATGATTGCTTAAAGGAACTTAATAAGTTGTGTCCTGTTCTTAACCACGAGAAGTTTAATAACTTACTTTTAAAAGACGAAAACTTCGTCTCATCATTTAAGTTGGTTGTTAAAACCATCTTGATACGGTCACAAAAAGCCGAGCCCGGAAGTTATACGACCAGAAATTAACAAAACCACACTGCTGCGTAATGGTTGGCGAGACATATGTGAAGGCGGACTTCAATCAGATTCCAGGAAACCTGTATGTGACTGCCAAAGACAAGTGTGATGTTCCCGAGAACCTCCGGACACAGAAGATGTAGAAGTTCAACAATAAGTTCTTAATTTGGCAAGCGATTTGTCCTTGCGAAAAGCGGAGTACACCTTTCGATACCGCAAGCACCATGAATGGACAGGTGTATTTGGAAGAGTGTCTCCAAAAGCGGCTTCTCCCTCTTCAGAAGGCTCACGACGATCCGAAGATCTTCCGGCCAGTTTTGGCATCATGTCACTATACGAAGGACGTGCTAGAGTGGTATAAGGCGAATGATTTCGATTTCGTGCCGAAAGATCTTAACCCCCCAAACACTCCGGAAGTGCGCCCAATAGAAAAAATACTGGGCCATTATGAAGGAGCACCTTCTAAAACGACCTAAAGTGGTGAAATGAAGAAAGCAGAGGTTAACATGCAAAAAACTATCGATTCTGAGATAGTGCAGAACCTTATGGCTGGGGTTAAGGCCAAGGTTCGCGCATTCGGAAATAAAGGCAAAATAAATTAAACGAATGATACCAAAACTAACTTCAATTGTTTCTTTTTACTTTCTGATTATTCGGTGATAATCGGCTAAAAACTCGAATTTTGAGAATGAATTTTGTGTGTACGGATTTTAAACGGTACACCCTTTATCGTTAAATGACTATCAGTTTGCTTTACCGCTTAACAATTCTCCCTCGTGTATTGCTGTAGTTGGTGAGAGTCGTAAAAAGCAACCGATGATGGCTATGGGCAGCTGCTTTCTATCTACAATGAAGCCATTATTAATTTTATTATTATTTCACAAATGTCAAATGCGCTTTTTTGCAAATGATGCTGCTTCGGTTACCTCTATGAGTGTTTTAGTGCTTCAACCCCACGGCATGCCTTTGATTAAGCTTGCTTTATTTCTGACTAACACAATCTCGCCTAATGAGTTAGATTTGTTTGCTTGTTTGTTTGCATTATTTAGAGACCCAGTAACCTTTTTGATCATTCAGATCTGGTTTAAAATTACAGAGTTTTTGTATTCACTGAATAGATTATATGTAATATGAAAATAGATAATTGCTTGTTCGCTGCTCCTTCTATATGGTTGTTTATGGCGGCGGCAGCCCTGGCCGCCTTGATGGCTTGCACATTGCCCTGCTTTCTTATCACTTATTTAATGGTGATGCAAAGTTGCATCCCAATCATTATGATGATCAGTATCTGCATCATGGCGTGGTTCTCTTGTATCCCGGTATGTACCTCCTAGTTTTCCAGATTCGTTACGTCTTGATCACCGTTCTGTATTGCTTGTTTGGATTTGTCGTTACCCATGTTGAAGTTGATGTGGCTTCATTGTTTGATGTGACTGGATTGACTGATGATTGTTTGAAGTGCTCGATGGTGTAATTTTTGGGAATGTGCTGATGCTAGATTCGCCAATTTTCTTTGTGAGGCGTTTATTAAACTGGGAAGAGCAAATACATCAAGTGGAACATTGGAATCAGGGTTGCCACATGCACAGATTTATCTAGATTGACACAGATTTTTTTCATTTTATTCATACAGATGTCTGTATGTAAAGATTACAGATTTTTTAGATAAACCAAGATTTTTAAGATTTTTGAGAATTGCTTGTCCATTTAAAAACTCAAATTTATATGATCACTAGGGTAATTGTTGGAGTGAAAACGGGGTCGGAAAGGGACGACCAGGCACGCAAAGAAATCACTCTGTTTTGAATCAACAAAATATTTTGTTGGTATTCAATACCAGGCTTCTTTTTGTTTCAATTCATAAGAAAGTTCCAAATCAATTCAAAATTTCATTCAAATCAAACAAACAACAAAATTATTTAAAGTGATCACTGCTGTGTGATTTAAAACAATCACATTTATTTTAAAACTCAAATGATTAATTTATTGTTTTAACAAAATATTTTTTCACCCTAAGAAATCACTCTGTTTTGAATCAACAAAACATTTTGCTGCTATTCAATACACGGTTTCTTGTTGTTTCAATGCATAAAAAAGTTCCAAATCAATTCAAAATTTCATTCAAATCAAACCAATCAAATTATTCAAAATAATCACTGCTGTGTGATATTAGTTTAAATAATATCTGATTTATAACAATCACATTTATTTTTAAACTCAAATGATTATTTTATTGTTTTAACAAAATACTTTTTCACCCTAAAAAATCACTCTGTTTTGAATCAACAAAACATTTTGCTGCTATTCAATACAAGATTTCTATTTGTTTCAATTCATAAAAAAAGTTCTAAATCAATTCAAAATTTAATTCAAATCGTCCTATCAAATTATTTGAAGTAATCACCGCTGTGTGATACTCGTTTAAATTATATTTGATTTATAACAATCACATTTATTTTAAACTTCGTTTGAAACAAAAATGCTTAATTAATTGTTTTGATAAAATAGTTGTATGAGCGCACATTTCATAGCAGCCATATTGCTACTTCTGACCTCTGCTTTCCTAATGTAAGTTTAAACATAATACATTATAATTTGTAAAACAGATTATCAATGAGTTATTCTCTTTGCAGAAAACTGGAAAAACAGCACAACTTCCGAAGGAAGACTATTTTGCAAATAAGCTGCCATTATGACTGCCTCTCCCCAATATTTCTTCCCGAGTCCAGCATCCAACCACATGCACGATGCCAACTCCTGCAAAGTCCGATTCTTGCGTTCAGAAACGCCGTTTTTCTCTGGGAATATGGTGCGGTAATTGTTGAAAAAACAATAAAAGCAGTACTTGCTGTTTAAAAAACAATAATTTTTTTTTTTAATTAATGGGTTTGTTTTTGCATTAACTGGTTAATCATTATTTTATTATTATTGTTGTTCCTCAAACTCCAGTATCGTGTGCCAGCAACAAGTTGCAGGGCGGGGAGCCAGAGCACCTAGAACGGACCCCAAGCAGAGAAACATAAGCAAAACCCCTCTCCTTCCAAAAGCAAGGTCACACAGACAGCACTAGAATCGAGCCCTCGATTGACAGAATAAACCCAATAGATGGGGTCGAAGAGCCCGCCCTCGTTCCACGAAATGTTAACAATAGGGAGGAGGCAGTCCCATGCTCCCTATCCACATCATTTTACTTGGGTGCCCTGATGGTCCCTCCCTTTCCCCGTTATATGTTATTTAATATTTAGTATATTTTGTACACGAAAAATTAAGATGTCATTATAGACAAGAATGGTAATTTATTCAAATTTCAAACTTAAATGATGCATCTAATGGATTGTTACTGAAAAATAAATAAAAATTAGATATGTATTGATATCCTTCTAGTCCTGGAAAAGCTGAAAACAGAATAGATCATTCCAAATATCAGAGATAAAATTTCAATAAAAGATATTGTTTTAAAAGACATATAGTAATATTTTACTTT
>JAHHFK020005375.1:0-102308 GCA_024533555.2 Aedes koreicus
CCCCTAAATGTTTTGATTTTATTTTTAGAATTTTATTATTTGTTTCAATATATTATCATTTATTTTTTATCTCTAGAAGGTTGCAAGGTAACTTGTTGCAATACAGTTGATGTTACTCCAATACTACTCAATTAAGTCACAATCAAGTCACTGTAACCAAATATGACGATTTTGTGTTGCTTGGGATGTTTGTCAGATTGCTCCTTTGCCTAAATAAAAAAGCCAAATTACGCGAACTTGCCTCGATTTTGTAACAAGTTGTAACAAAAAAAGCGTAAAAAATTGACATCCATGAAAAAAGTTGTAATTATATAATAGTTTTTTAAATAGTAACGAGTAACAATTTTATTACAATATTTTTCCTTTAACCTAGAACCCAACCTATGTAGCCTAAAAGTATCTAAAAACCCCAAGCAGCACACAACAGTCAAAACTGGTTTCAGCAGCTCTATTGTGACTTAATTAGGTCACAGAGCAGTCACCTTTACTGGGTTGAAACAAATGTGCTACTAGGGAAATATCTCTTAATCTGTAATTTTAGCTATTAGATAAGCATTGATTGATTTTTTTCCCCGCTAGCTGAAAGTTGAAAGCTATGCTCAATAAATATTCAGTTCTTGGTTAATCAAAAAAACTGAATATTCAACGACTATGCTATAGCTTTCAAGCCAAATACTACTAGATTAAGAAACACAGTTGATAGTTAGAAAAAGTATCAACGAAACATATTTATTTGAACTATTCATGGCATGGGTCAAACCGCCCCGTTACCCGCTTTCCCGTTTTTGGGAGCCTGTAGTTTCGTATTATTGAGAATATATGTTGATCATATCTTACAGTTTGAGTCAGCGTGTGAGAAGCAGAACAGCAAGCTAGTCAGGGCGAGAAGTTGCAGTTGTCTTATCCTATTCAAATAATTTATCCGTTTTTATGAGCATGAGCAGGATAATGAGAATGATTGACCTTGGTGTTATTCCGTTACTGCCAGTTCCAGCTGTTATTACTCAGAAGATCAACAGATGATGCAAACATGCTCAATGTGTAAAACTGGTGATCCCAAACTAAGGCAATACCGGCGCTGGCCTCGCCCGAATGCAGGTCAAATAAGGAAAAGGGTAAGACATAGATTAACGTTTATTTGGACGTTTTATTGGAAGCCGAGACCACCGCCCGCGCTTCCACGAGAAATCACTGGGATTTTGGATGACAAGATTGGGTGGCAGCAGGGTTCGTTTTTTGGTAAACAATAAGCTGAATTCACGCTTCGTTTAGTAAAATATTTAAATACTAAGTACCGATTTCTGATTCGAACCGATTACAACAGTAAGGATGTAATGGTGTTTTTCATCGGAAAAACAAGGTGATTTTTATAATGTTGGAAATCCGATTTGATCTGAGTTAAACCAATAATAAGGATGCTATTGGAGCCACTCACAAAGTGTGATGAGTAGTTTTCCGTTAAGGAAAAACAAGGATATTTATGACACTTGAGGCAACATTGTTCTCTTACTGTGCTCACTCGATCACTCGTTACACCGAATTATAGATAATAATTAACACGAAACGCGCCATGCTCGATAGGAAAATAGTGCGTAATAAAGCATTGACACAACCTTTCACAGCCGCTGCTCGAACCAAACTCTTTTTTCGTAACTTACACAATTTTTACTACTGTATTCTACAATCTATTGCACTGCTGTAACTAATAACTGTATCAATCAAGTTGAAGTGTCTAATGAACAATCTATGCTAATCCATCGGTTTAATACCAACCGGGAGAGACTTGGCCTTATACCGAGAAGGATTTCATTATCTCCAGTCCGCTCAACCAATCGCAACGTTTTGTGATAGATTGGACGGATTATTATAATTTGAGATAACTCCATGCAGATGTCTTCCAAGTTTGGCAGATCGACAAGCAATCGGTGGAGAGTTTGGAGGAAGACCGGAAGAATAAGCGATGGTTCTGCGTGTTTTTATAAACAGAAGAACCTTCATAACAAAACGAATCATCAGGTAAAATACATACGGTTTTTTTTAATTATAAGCAGTCTAAAGCAGTTATTTGATTCATTTTATCCAGAAGTACCATAAATGGACATACGAAAGTTTTTCAAAAGTAAGTATAATATTTTCCAGCATGTAATTAAAGAAAAAAAACAAGCAAACAAAACAAAACGAATGTTTTTTCATCCAGCTGAAATAACCACGAATAGAAAAATATGCAAAATGGTTGTATTTCTATAGGAATTTGTTTAACAGTTTTAATGTAATTCAATGATACATCGTTTTGGTTTCATACTACTCAGATACACATAGTTACTACATATACCGTGTTTCGACAGAACGTGTTTCAGTTGGAGCATATCAGATAAATCGGTTCAAATTTCAAAAACGCAGATGCAGATTTGTACATAAATTATTTTTAAAATATTGAGGAATAGCTGTTGGAACTTTTTTTTTTTTCTTTTCGTCATTGATGAATAAAATTTCTTAAATTATTTACTAACTACTCGTGTGTTGAGAATGCGAAGTAAGCAACAATTCAGCACAAAAAACACAGCTTGCTTACATTTGTTACTTACGTCGTTTAAAGGTTATGTTTGATGTTCCTGTTTAGAAAATATCAGATAAAATAATTATACTAAAGGTGAGCAAAGGGACGAAACATAAGCTATAAACCACCAAAACTCAAAATGTATGTTTGTTAAAAAGCTAATCACTTATTATTTGAACAACCATTAAAAAAATATAATCTATTCAAACGGTGTAAGCATGGTGAGTAAAAAACGGTGTTTCTTCTGTGTTGCTTTGGGTGAGAGGGTCGCGGATAAAAAGTACATTTTCAGTACAAACTGCAAACAAATTCGGTGGTTATTCTATACAAAAATTCAACATGATCCGTTAAATGTTTGGCATTCAATGTGGTTTGATTTAAAAACATGGGAAAAAATCGAAAGTTTTTAAAATCGTTTTTTTTTTATTCCAGGAAAACTTGGATGTTTATTGTGTAAGGGGGGGTGTAATTGGGGGGCAAGCCCCCTTGGGCTCTGCCGGTGTGTGTTTAATGTTAATTGTTCAGTATGTGCAACCACTGGTTGGAGACGATGTAATTCTCTCTCTCTCTCTCTCTCTCTCTCTCTCTAAAAAAAAACTCGCCCCCCCCCCTATTTGAAATCCTGGCTACGCCTATGCAACTGAACCTAACCAAACAAAATTTTGACAGCTGAAATCTACACTTTTTTTTCGAATGTAGTATTTACTACAATGTTCGAAAAAAGCTTTATTCATGCGAAACCAACTTTACAACTTGTGGATTGTGCTACAAAGTAGTAACTACAATTTCCAATGTTAACTATTTTTTAATCATACGGCCCATTATCACGTAAATTTGTACCTTGATTTGATCCAGTAAAAAACTCCATCACAGACTAATCATCGGACAATATTTTGAAAACTATTTAACTAAATCAAACTCATCAATGCCTTCCCTCTCTTTCCCCCCGCAGAATACTACCAAAAAGACTCCTACTCCGAGTATAACTGCAACGAGCCGCTGCTGGAGTACGCGAAGCTGAGCGCCACCTCACAGCTGCGGGAGCGGGGGCCGGAAAATGCCCGCCTAAACGGTAAGTTTATCTTTTCCTCAAAAATCTCATTCGGCTGCAATTAACGCCTCTTCAGGATTTTGTTTTTTTTTTTTTGTTTCATTCTGTTGCTGTCCTTTTCTTCGTCGTTCCCCACAATCGATCTTCGGCGATCTCTTCACTTTTCACTTCGGTGCTGCTCGCACATCGGCTTCAAACAACACGTGGTCTTGTTATTGTACATCCTCAACTCATCTCGTCGTGCGCGCCGTTTGTCTGTTTGTTATTTCACCGATCTTTGTATATTTGTGCTGTTCTTTTCGCTTTCGTTGGCTATTGGCATATTGTATCTTTTTCCGGTCCCTTCTTCGACGGATGGGCATTTTCAAATGATTTTCCCTGTTTCTTATTTATGATTTACGGTTTGTTTCTATTTGCGTTCTGTGAGAAAGCTGATCCACAGTGGCACCGATCTCGTCTTCCCCGGTACTCGGTTGGGGCGATAATTTTGTTAGCACGTTTTTGTTGTTGTTGTTACAATTTTGCACACCACCCTCGCCTTGCAGTCTTTCTGTAAATATGCATGCGTTTGCTGCGGTTCTGGAAGGTTGCTCAAATTAGCGGATGCAGAAAAAAGTGATGAAAGTCCATCGTCGGTTGTCGTCATTTGGAGTGAGAAGGACAATACATTTAGGCCTGGATTGTGTGTTGAGTGTTTTTACTTCAGTCAAGCCGTTTGCCGACACGTGATACGGGATGGGCGGAAAATCTGCCATATGGCGGACAACCCTTTCTTCTTTTTTTTTTTTTTTAGGGAAGTGAATCTGCAAACATGACGCGTGCGGGAGGAATTAATTACATGTGTACTTTTTATTCCTCCGGTCCCGTGCTGAGCTGGTTGTTGTTTTTCATTCTTTTGCTGCTACTGTGACGCATGTTCCGGCTGTCGGGTTGGGTGCAATTGCGTTCATTGCAATTGTCCGCTGAATGTGTTTGGATAGATGATGTGCAACGGGAGGCTTGTTGTTTGTGTAGGGGTGTTCAGGATGCAACCCCAAAAAACTTAGACATATGAGTAAGTTAATTATTTTTATGTCAGTTCGAAATGCTATTTCACTGATATGAAATAAAGGGATTTCTTTGGCGTGATTTTTCGACGATACGAAGAACGTAAATGAAATTTAGATCTGACCTTGCGGATTTGAACAATTAATTCTTCTACTATTCTTGATTCAGGTCCACCACATTCCAACTCCAGATGTCTATGAAGGCAGCATGAGTTCTCAGCATCTTCTTAAGTAGACATCTAATCAACACTTTTCTCCCATCCCTTGCTGATCAATAGGACCTGGCCAGGTGCTGTGCAAAGAGATCGAGGGATGAAGAGCCTCTTACACCCAAGGCAGCTCTTTTGGCGCTTCCATCGTCTCTACAACAACCAACCCAGGATTATGTATGGTCGGAAAATGCTATGCTATGCGATACTTGATTCAGGTCCACCACATTGAAATACAATGGAGTACTTTGTCAAGCAGTTTTTTCTTCTCTATTTATCAGCAATTTAGAAAAATTGAACCATCTAATTGCTATAATTTTACGATAATGAAACGCATCAATGGGGGCAACCCTTTCCGGGGTTCTAGGTTTTTAAAATATTGTCTGATTTCGGAGTTCGAGTGGTACTAAAAACTGCTTGACTGGTGGTCCATTAAAATACATGAAATTGATCCCTACGCTTCTCTGCTTTTTGAGAAAAAAATGCAAGCAACATGAGTTTGTATACTGTTTATTGGCTAGCTTTCAAACATAATTTATTGGACCATAAGTAACTCTTTGACGTGGGGCGAACAATCATGGTTTTTTTGTAAGAAGTATCTGTACAGTGACAATTAAGAAGCAACGGATGTCGTATGAGGGTGTGCTCAATGTCCCTTTTGGGAACTGCTGAAATAATTTCAAAGCAGCCATCAACGACGCAACTGAGAACGTCGTTGGGTATGTGGATCAGAAACCATGGAACAATTGGTTCGACGAGGACTGTAGGGAAGTTTTTGGAGGAGAAGGACGCAACGCCGTCAGTAATGGTGCAGTACAAGAGCCGGAAAAAACGTGGACTGTTATAAACGGAAGCAGCAACAGAAGACCCGCTTACTTCGGGAGAAAAAATGTCGCCAGGAAGAACCGGAATGTGAGAAAATGGAGCATCTGTACTGCACTCAAGGAATGCCGAAGTTCTATTAGACGCTCAGACACGGACGATGGGAACGAACCAGCGCTGGGAGAAGTTAAGGATGCTATCCAACAGCTCAAATATAACAAGGTGAGTGGCAAGGATGGTATCGGTGCTAAACTTATTAAGATAGGCCCGGAGAAGCTGTCCATCTGTCCATCGGCTGATAGTCCGAATCTTGGAAACCGAACAGCAACCGGAGAAGTGGTAGCAAGGAGCCCCATCTACAAGATGGGCGAAAGTTGGAGTGTGAGAACAATCGAGCGATCACAAATCCTAAATGCCGCCTACAAAGTGCTTTCGCAGATCATCTTTTTTTTTATATAGAGATTTTCAGCTTTGGGCTGGTTTATCTCCCGCCATAGTCACTCAAACGCTTCTTTGGGTATTTTCGTAGTTTGTCCGAGGGTGAGATTCGAACTCGTGACTTTGGCGTGAGAGGTTTGGATGTTAACCAAAACGCCGGGATCGCCCCCACCCCAGATTACCTTCCGTCGTCTATCATCAACAGTAAATGAGTTCGTGAGAAGTTATCAGGCCGATTCCACCGACTTGCGCCCGACTACGGATCAGATCTTCATTGTACGGTAAATCCTTACAAAATTTTTATCGATTTTAAGGCGGTGTACGACAGTATAGATGGCTCAGTGAGCTAGTGAGAATTGAGGCCGGTGTGCAAAACTACGTGAAGCTTTCGTGAGAACATTCTAGCACGTTTCAGTCACGTCGGCAAAACTACGACAAGGTGAACTTTCAGGCCTGTTGTTCCACATTGCGTTGAAATATGCCATACGAAGAGCGGGGTCCCACAACCGAGTTAGGCATATCACACGCTCCAGCCAATTTGTTTGTTTCGCAGACTGATGAAGTCATGACAACAAATATTTCTTATAAAGTGTATAACCATAGAGGTAACTCTAAGATTGGAAGGTCTGATATAAATACTATTTAATTCTTGACCGGTTTCAAGCGATTAAAGTCTGGATGACAGCTCAAGGGTCACCCATAGCTAACGTAGTTGGGTTCAAATGGTCCTTCTAAAAAAATATGTTATAAGCCAATTGAAAATCACAAATTTTTCATTGCTCGTTGGTATAACATTCAGGTAGAAAGAAAACTAAATTCGGACCTCCCCTAATCTTCTTTTCACTTGCAATAAACACACAACAAAGAAATTTGTAATACAAATCAATTTAAATGGAATGTAATGTGATATTCTATGGTAGTATAAGATAGTCTAATTTTTTTTTTTTTTTTTTTTTTTTTACTTAATAAAATTTGTATATTTCGTTGATTTTGTGTAAAAACTACAATTCAATTAGTTACAATTCAACTTGTAGATGAAAATTTAATTCACCAATGTCTACCACATTATCACAGGTCATGATAAAGGTGACATAATTAATGAAATGCTTCATTGTTATATGTTTTCGTGTGTTTCCTATTGTTCCTAAGACTGGATGCATCAATTCGTCGAACGAAAACCTCCTGCGATTGTCGGTGACCGATGACAATACACTCTGTAGATGAGACCACGCCGCTGTCACTCGTCGACACTCACTTAGTTTGTGCCTGAGTGTTTCTGTCGTTGTATTGCAATGCAAGCACTGCTCACTATCCGCTCGTCGAATTGTATACCACAATTTTCTATGTTCCATCTTCTCATTCACTAGCAAATACCAGTTGCTACGCTGGGCTGATGTCATCCTTCTGCTACCTATGTTGAGCCAAACTCGCTTCCAGTTCACCGTTGGGTGGCACATCTCCACTCTTGGTCGTGGAGTCTGTTCGATGTAATACCGGTGTATTTGATCGGAGGAAGGGGATTGTTGGATATGGGGAGGCAAACTCGGGTGTGTTTGCAGGATTGTTTTCAAACAAGGAAGATCTGAAGGGGGGACAGGATGAGGTGCTTGGGTGAGGAAGGAGTGATAGAAGGGAATGGAACCGATCTCCTGAAGATGACGATTGATAAGCAATGCTTTAGCCTTAAACACCGGCAGATGAAGATTCATTCCTCCCTGATCTCTTGTTCTTGCCAATTGCTGCATTGGAATACGTGCTGGCTGTCGTCTCCACAAAAAAGTTCCTATGGTAGCTGTTATTTTGGCTGAGTGGACGTTATACAACGGTAATACGGATGATAGATACCAAATCTTGGAAGTGATAAAAGTATTCAAAAGTATCACTTTTTGATGAATGGTAAGTGTACGTAATGAATGCAGCCAAATCTGTTGCGCTATCTTCCCTACCAGTGCGTCCCAGTTTAACGTGACCATACGCCGAATAGAGTTGACGAATATCACACCCAATACCTTGATTTTGGTTTCCGTTCTGAGCCAGTCCACATGAATCGGGTTTCCGTTGACGAAACCTACATCAATGGACATGGTTTTACGCATATTCAGTATTGCTCCTGACACTCTCCCGAAACGAAAAAATAAGTCACGCAACGCATGAACCTTGTGTGCAGATGTAGTGATAATGCTGATGTCATCTGCATACGCCACGACCAAATCAGTACCGCACTCACGCTCCAAAGCTACCAGTAAAGGGTGTAAGTATAACACAAACAAGTGCATAGATATTGGGTCTCCTTGTCGCACTGACCGCTGTATAGGGAATGCTGGTGTGAGATGCCCGTTTATCAAGAGACGGGAGGCTGAGAGTTGCGAGATGCGTGAAAGTAGATCCACTAATTGCGAATTGAAGCCGAGAGAGCGCATGTTCCCGAAGAGGAAAGAGTGTCTCACTCGATCAAAAGCGTGGTCCAAATCAAAACTCACAAATTTTCCTACCTGCTTTCGCGCCGACAGTTGAGCGATCCGATCCTTTAACGCTAGTGTGGCTTGGAAGATGTTGTTGTCTCCGTTTGAGCATTTTTGGGCGTTGCTGAGAATACGGTGCTCCTGCATCACTCTTTCCAAACGAGATTTCAGTATGCGCGAGAGTAGTTTGTAGTCGAAATTAAGGAGAGATATCGGACGAAACGAGCCAACCGTGTCGCCAGATCCCCGCTTTTTCACAAGAACGATAATACCAGCCACGAATTTAGCTGGAAAGTCGGATGTCAGGGCCTCGTTAAGAACTAAATTTAGTTCGCGGTGGATGATGTCAAAAGCACGAAGATAGAATTCTTTTGGTATTCCATCTGGTCCAGGCGATTTTTTTGCCGCACTTGACTTAATCGCGCTCCATATATCTGCTGTGGTGATCGCATCCATGCATGCCTCGTTCGTTGCGTCGTTTTCTGTGATGATCTGGTCACACTGGAAATCATTGGGCTGCTCCATTTCTCTATCTGCTTCCGAATACAACTCAGAAAAGTACTGGAAGAAGTGATCTTGAATTGCCTCGAAGTTATCAATTACTTCGCCTTGCTCTCCATCTAGTCGCATTATCGTCGTCCGTTTTCTTCTACGATCCCCGAGCTGGAACACAGAGAGTGGCTCTCCGGCTACGATGGGTTCGTTTATGTGCACGAAAGCATGAGTGAATCTTCTTTGTAAAGAGAGCATTTCTCCCTTGAGGCGGTTTATTGTGGCCAGCATCCCTGGATTTTGATAGTAGCCGTTGTAAGCTGAGCGCAGTTGGCTGTGGAGATTTTGTTGCGCATGATGAAATTCATCGAAAGCTTGTTTCGATTGCCATCGGAAAAAGCTGGTGAGTTTAGGTTTACCATATTCCAGCCACCAGTCCATCCATCTCTGATAGTTTCGCCTCTGTCTGGTCCAAAACTGCCACCGAATCTGTAGATCCGTTAGTGCATCTTCGGTGAGGAGATGAGGACGCAATGACCAAAACCCCCGCCCTGGAGCTTGGCCTAGATCGGGTAAACAAATGCGAGAAGTTACGGCCATGTGATCAGTGAATGAACATGCGTGCGTATGTATGTTCCGCAGCTGCTCGCACAAGCCACCAGTGACGTAGATGCGATCCAGTCGGGACGATGAATTAGCAGTAATGTATGTATAACCTGTGTCCCTTGAGCGTAGTTTTTGCCACACATCATGCAGACGTAGTTGTTGCACGGTGGCTTGTAGAGAGGGACTCATGTTATGTCCCGTGGTATCGCATTGCCGTAGCACGCAGTTGAAATCTCCGGCAAGAACTACATTCTCCGTGGGATGACGAAGATAGAACGCAAGGGTGTTGTTGAAAAAAATCTCTCTTTGGGCACGGTAAGCAGTGCCGGATGGAGCGTAGACACAGCACAGTGTAGTGTTGTGAATACGTAAGGCTATGAGGCGGCCGTCTAAACTTTTCTCCACATTCGAATAGTGGATGTATTCTTTTAAAGCAATAGCAGTTCCTCTCCTCATGTGGTCAACGTTTGCGATGACGTTGAAGCCTGGGAGTGACAGTTGTTCGTTTTCGACCTCCTGTATAAACACGATGTCCAATTCCATAGTCCTAATAAACGTTCGGAGCGCGTTAAGCTTAGTTGTGTTCGTGATGGTATTCACGTTTACCGTAGCAATGTTATAGCTGGTGAAGAGGACTGTTTAGGAAAGGAGGTCGAGTGAGTCGTTGTCGTCACAGCGCATTTTTTTTGGCTGCTTGTGCGATTTCTTGCTGGAGGTGGACGAATCAGTTTCGTTACCGTCGGTTTTTTTCTGCATTCTGCGTGTCACTCGTGTCCATTGGTCGGTTACGTTTTCTTCAAGCTGCCCGGTTGTTGGTGTTGGGGAGTCAATGACACTTGCCGGAGGGGGCATTAAACTGCTTGACGATGGCACGACAGCTGTCGGTGTAGATCGTTGAACTTGACCACTTGGTTTCGATGTGATGGGTTTAGGGACCAGTTGTTTGGCTGCGAGTGGCTTTATACGCGAAGGTTGTGGAGTTTTTGTTGCTTCTGCATAAGAGACGCTGTTTGTTGCAAGCTTTTGTACTAGTAGCTTTTTATTCTGCACACACGAAACGCCGTTGTGTACATATTCGCTACAGTATTTGCAGGTCTGTTGTTGACCATAATAGGCCACATGAGTCATCTCCGAGTCAATTGTAACGTATGAGGCAATGTTTTTCCTGGTGATCATGCGTGCGACGCGAACACCGGACGGAAGGCCGGCGAATAGATGTTTTTCATCCCAAGACTCCTCCCGAATGGCGAGCACCTCCCCATACGCACCGAGAAATTTAGTTATTTTGTCGTTTGTTACGTCCTCAGAGAGGTTGAAAAGTTTCACTTCGACCGCCCCGTCTTCCATCTCCAAGTGAAGCTTGTACGTCTTCCCGTCTACTGTCAAAACGTGTTTGTCGTCGTGCTCTTCGACGGTTTTCTGTGCCACTTCTAGGCTAGTGGTCTTGATAAAAGCGATTCCAAGGTTTCGGCTATATTGAATCCTCAACACTTCCTCGCGCTTCAGTCCCAACGTTGCACCAACAAACTGGTGAACCTCTTCTGACAAAGGCTTCTTCGGCACATTCGCATAGTCGATGCGAAATGTGTTTTCGCGTCGTTTTACCGCAGACATTTGCACGCGACGGCGACAAAACGTAACACGAAACAATCGGTAGTATTTCAGTAACTGAAACACACTCTACGTAGAAAATCGAAAATACGCCGATAATTGGCTTCCGCGGAGAAAAAGATGCAAGAACGCGTCTGATCAGCTCGGAAGTTGAGCGCAAACTGCTCATAACGAAATGAGGGTGTTAGTTTTTGTTGATTGGTTTTTGTGGGGGGACATTCTCGTACACCCGCCATCAGATTTCGTACGTATCCTCAGAGACGCTGGCGGTGGCGGTTCTCCATCTTTTCGTGAAATCTTCGATTTAATTTGTTTTATTCTTTGTGTCAAAGAGTTTCCGCTTAATCAGAACCCAGCATTTTTCTATCGGGTGAAGTTCTGGACAGTTAGGCGGATTGGCTGTTCTT
The DNA here is from genome assembly GCA_024533555.2 of Aedes koreicus. Taxonomy (NCBI): domain Eukaryota; kingdom Metazoa; phylum Arthropoda; class Insecta; order Diptera; family Culicidae; genus Aedes; species Aedes koreicus. Next base: position 11,702 of record JAHHFK020005375.1, read on the forward strand.
GGCACCTATTTGACTTCTTGTGCTTTATAGCATTCCAGGATGGATTTTGCAGAGTGACAAGAGGCCAAATCAGGCCAAAATAGAGCTGGAGAGTCGTGGCTTCTTATGAACAGTAGCAACCGCTTTTGCAGACATCCTTTCTGATAAAACTTTTGGATTTTCGACCTCAACTAAATATTGCTTGCCAAACCAAATACTTCTTGGGGAGTTTAGACACCTTCTTTGTCCAGAAATACTCGGCATTGTGGTATACAAAACCAGACCCGGAAGCTGTTAAAAGTCCTCGAGTGCATATGTTTCATTGTCCTTTATGGTAAACGATTTTTCTTGGTGTAAAGCTCCTAAGCACGTATTTTTGCAGTGAAATTTTGCTTGTCATCACGGTTGGGCACTTTTTCACTTTGTGCGCCTTCATTCCATGCTTCTGCCTCATTTTTTTTGCTCATAAAATTGGGATTTTCCAACTTTGCGGGCCACATTTATACTTTTCGGTTTGCTCCGCTTCCAACCTTCCGATCGACTGTCAAGCGCTGGTCAAACAATTTGTAAACACTAAACACGTACCTTTTGTTAGTGTTAGTCTCTTGGCAATATCGCGTTCCGACAGTGTCGGATTTTGCTGCCGTTCGTATCAAATGCGTTTGCGCAGTTACACTTGATTCGACGCCATTTTACCAAATGCTACAAGAATGTGTCGATCCGTGAAATAATTCAAAAACTAAACTGAAAAAAAGTGTCCGAATTTTAACGTGGACAGGCTTTATAATGATGGTTAAAAAGTCCAGTATTGAAGGCATTTGATGTTTACATGCGATTGTGCACTGGTTTTGAGAAAAACTCTGTTGTTTTACACTTATATGCAGTACACTAAGGTCTTTTTTTACACGGGGGTTACGTTCCACTTTTACGATGAAACCGCGTAAAAAAAGAGTAAATAAAGTTGATCACATGCATAAACATTTTAAATTGATTCGAACTTGTTTGCATGTGTTACCTTTCCATGCAATGGTCAAAATACTGTTTTCAAAATTTGAGTATTTTTCTGCGAGGTTATTAACACTGGCACTAGGCACTGAAGAGCAAGCAAAATCAGAATGCAAAATGCCAATTGTCAACAAAACTCTAGCGGCGTGGTGTTAGTGAATTATGCACTCTTTAAGGAAGAGGAGCTTTATCTCTATCCGCTGCTGTATTTAATTTGAAGGAATTGTGTTCAACTTTCGATAAATTAGCAGACAAAGTGTTTGTTTACAAAAGCAGATTCGCCCTAATCAAATGTTGGCGCTGAATTGTAGTGTGTTACTTCATTTCGTTAATGGAATTACAAAGTATAGGTCGGTATCGTGTTCGAAAGAAATTTCTTGTTGTATCCCAAACCCATGTTAAATTCCGTTTACTGAAACGGAAAAGTAAGGAATCGAAAAGAAAGCAGTATCCACCTGAAAAGAATGAAAACTAAAATTGGAATTTGTAAGGTTTCCACGCAAACTTATGAGAGCTGTCACTTTTACCTTCGGAAAAATATTCCGCTCGCTTATTCCGTAAGTGAAGGTTACATTTCGTTCCATGTAGATCAATTGTCAAAATTCTGCTTGGTAATATTGAACAAAATTCCGTAACCTCTCTACTTTTTACGTCGATACTGGCCTTAAAGGGTGTCCACGATGAAATTGCCACACACAAAATTGATTCGCAAAATTCGAGTTTTCATCCGATTGCCATCAAATTTTCAGGGATTGAGAAATAACTATTAAACTTCATTTTACCATTTTACTCGTATTTTATTTACAGTCCATACGTAAATGCCCGCACCTTGGCCTTAACCCCGGCCATAAGATTCTGCACAACCTGTGAATCAACCGTTTTTTGCATGTAAACCCATACTTTCTTCAGTTCCTCGACTGTCTTCACTACCTTAGGTCGTTTAAGAAGGTGCTGCTTCATAATCGCCCAGTACTTCTCGATGGGGCGGAGCTCCGGAGTGTTGGGAGGGTTGAACATTTTCGGAACGAAATTGACCTTATTGTCCGCATACCACTTCAGCACGTCCTTGGAGTAGTGGCATGAGGCCAAATCCAGCCAGAAGATTGTTGGGACGTTGTGGGCCTTCAGGAGAGGAAGCAGCCGCTTCTGGAGGCACTCTTTTATGTACACCTGTCCGTTCATCGTGTCCTGGGTCACGAAAGGTGCACTCCGCTTCCCGCACGTGCAGATGGCTTGCCAAACCAGGAATTTCTTCGCAAATTTGGACATCTTCTGAGTGCGGACATGCTCCGGAACGCTGAACTTATCCTTGGCCGTGAAAAACAGGTTGCCGGGGATCTGTTTGAAGTCGGCCTTCACATATATTTCGTCGTCCATGATGCAGCATTCAACTTTCGTCAGCATGTTGAGGTACAACTTCCTGGCACGGGTTTTGGCGGACTTGTTCTGCTTCTCGTCGCGATTAGGGGCCTTTTGTACCTTGAACGTTCGAAGCCCAGCCTTAGTTTTGGCCTTCTGGACAAAACTTCGGCTTGCGAGTTTTGATCACAGGACTTTAAAACTTGCAGGATGTAAATAATGCACTATGAACTAAATCCACCCAAATTTTCATTAAATTCTACCCAACGGTTAAAAAGTTAGAGCAATTTCATAGTGTGGCAATTTCATCGTGGACACCGCTTTTAAGTAATGTAAGATAAAAGTTGCATATGTTGTGTTCCACTCTGTATATCATAAGGCAAATTAATGAAATTCATAAGTGTTGTTGGGGATTAACAGCCGATGAAAACAAAAACCAGCTAGCTTTATTTTTTCTCTATCCGTGTTTAAACAGGCCGTACTTTGTACGATGTGCACATATGGAAAAGTCGCCATTGAAACTAACGAAAAACGATATTAATTATAATTCATCTTTCAACGATGTTTATAGAAAGTATAATTTTATTTCCATTGCAATTAGGATGCAGTTTAAATATTGATCATCTCTATAAACCATCGACCGATGGCCTTCGTATAAAAAAGGGTGAAAACCTCTATCTGCTTGATGCATGTCCTTTGCTCATCCGGTTGTCTGCAATTCATAGCTACATCATGCAAGCCGGTAAACCGGCATCCTGGTGGAAATTGACAGTCATGATGCTATCTGCGTGGTCCGAAAGTCGCCGGCCGTATCCACGTAGTTTCATTGCGAACGCTTCCGCTTCCAGTTTTCCCTGCATCAGCAAGCGTCAAAAACGTGGAAATTCAAGCAATAACAACAAAAAGCGTTACGTGATGACATGATGCAATCGCTGCCGCAGTGGAATTGTGATGATTGTATCGTTTTTTGCAGTTTGACGAGAAGACTTAGTGGCTGATGACGCGCGCTCCCTAGTGCTTTATCGTATGTGTCAATCGGGCCAATCAATAACCAGTTTTCATCCAAATTTCGCCAAGCGTTCTGGCAAACAAATGAGGACATCATTATTTGACACAACGGTTGGAATAAATCCACCACTTACACTCAGCCCTGCTTGTTATTACACCAATAAGGATTATAAGCACGTATCGTTCCCGGTCGATGAAAGATACGCGACGATTAGCCGTTTTGTTTACCTGATGATTAAAAATTATGCATTTGCTCAAGCCCAAGATGATACATTAGGGTGTCTCTCTCCGCCTGTTATATTCCATTTTCCATTTGTTTTGAACATGGAGCAACCCCATAACGGTGGAAAATCTTCTTAATGAATTTACGCTTCTCATCTGTATGGAAAAACAACCAGCAGCAGCCACCTTGCTGTAGAAGTACCCACCATATTTTCCCTTCGAGTGTGGGAGATTTCTGTTTACTATTTCGCACAGCGAACGACCGACCGCACTACGGATGATTCATGCTATGATAGAGCTGGCATTCATGTATGCTTGAACTACACTTGCAAGTGTAGGTATGTAGCAATATGGAAAAAGCAAATACGAATTGTCTGCTAAGTCCCTTCCGTCAGCTGAGAGAGCAGTAATTGGATTATGTTGACCTGACCAAATTGACCTTTCGTTGGTCTTTCTTGTCGTTTTCCACTCAAATTTAAAATAATATGGGCTAAGTCCTTGGTACTGTTCTTAACCTGGTTTGCGAGCAGTAGAATTCTATTTCTATGACACATTTATTTTTGTTTTTCTAGTAATAGTGTCCCACTAGCCTTATGTGTCTAGTTTACTGCGATTTATGAGATTATTTTCCCACTCGCACCCTTATGTTTTCGCCCGTGTTTGTCTCTTCGCTCGTTGATTTCGCCCTTTCTCTTCTCTGACTCTCACAACCACTTGCTTACATCCACTATGAACCGTTTCCTCTGTATGGGTGTTTGTTTTGTTCTATACCTTTCGCGACTTTTCAGTTGGTAGCTCCGACTGTCAAATTCGTCACCCGATTCATTATCATTTATCACCCTCAGCGCCCAGTGTTTTATACGGTTTGTGTATTTACAAATTTTGCCAATCTACAGCAAATCATTCGACACCGGTATGTTTACAAATTGATCCGGCGTCGACGTCCACCGCCAAACGGTAGAGGAGAAAAGATTCCCGTTGCGGTACTGGATGAACAAGTGGTGAGGGGAAGATGACGCTCCGTAATGGAGGCCATGTTCGCTGGGCATTTGACCTCGCTAGCTGGCGACCCACTCTGACGGATTTGCTGCTGGCGACGTCATGCATCCAGCCGGAGGAAAAGGCACGACTGGCCAAGTTTGTGTTTCGCGATGATTTCAACGCTTCGCTGATTGGACGGTTGATGATGCGGCGGTTCGTCCATCTGGCTACCGGACTGAACTACGATCAGATCCAGTTCGATCGGGATCTGAAGGGGAAGCCCTTTCTGAAAAACGAAGGCTACGCGATCGATTTCAACGTTTCCCATCAGGGGCGTTATTCGGTGCTGGCCGGGTTGGTGACAGCTAGCGATGTGTTGACGGATGGGAAACTGCCGAAGATTGGCGTTGATGTGATGAAAATCGAATACAGCGGAGGAAAACCGTTGGGGGAATTTTTCAGGCTGATGAATCGAAACTTTTCGGACGACGAGTGGCGGTACATCAGGGCTCAACCAAATGAGGCGGAACAGTTGGAGGCATTTATGCGGAATTGGTGTTTGAAGGAGAGTTATGTTAAGAACGTTGGTGTCGGGATAACGGTTGATTTGCGGAAGATAAATTTCTCAATCGGAAGCAAGGTGTTGGATACGAAGAAGGCTGTCTGTGATAGTACGCTGAAGCTGAACGATGAGCTGTGCCGGGACTGGCGCTTTGAGGAATCTCTTATCGATAAGAATCACTGCGTAGCCGTGGCGTTGGAGAATTTCCCCAAAGATGCTGACTTAACTGATAATTGTTTTGAAATTCTCGGGTTCGATACACTGATTGAAGGCCATAAGCCACTTTTGGCAATCGATGAACACTACTGTGGAGGTATTATCAATAAGGAGTATAAGAAATCTAAATAAAGTTGGTTCCATATTGTTTCGTTTTCATTCTAAGTTAGCCTAGTTCATTGACATGATGACGAATATTGATAAAACTAAGCAATGTAAACGCGGTTACTCATAAACCACTAGGCATAATGTTGAGAAGATTAACGATTGAGAGTCACGACAAACCATTCAGACAGCCATTACTCTGATTCCTATTTGGGCCAAACATTCTATGTTTTTGGCAAACTTCCTCATAATGGCAAAAATGGGTTTGTTTGATCTATACTCGAATTACAACTGTTGTTCTGCCCATTCCTTCTTTCAACTAGCTGTCGTAGAGTGGCGGTTGTCTTCGCTTGTTGGACAGGTGTAAAGTTTCAGCACGACACGTTTCCGCTGCTCCTAGGTCGTAAAGTCAAACCGTTTGAGGATGGAAACCATTTTCGCGAACACGGAAAGCCACCCTCCCCTGTTGGCGGAAAAGTTTATCAAATTACGCTAAAAGCCACACCGCTGCTGCTGCTGCTTCAGGATGGGTGCACTTTTGGTTAATTTCCTGTTGACACGCGAACAGCCGCTGACTTTGAGTTATTTTTTTCCCGATTTACGTGAAATAGTAGGCCTGGGGATTTGTTCAACAAGGATTTCGAACAAGTCCCTTATGAGTTCTGCACGGCTGTTTTGGAGAAAGTTAGCGATTATCTCTTGGGAATATCGCGCATTGGATGTTGTATGCTCTATCGCAGCACACACCGCACACGTTTCAATGCGGATCATTTTGCTTGTGAGGGAAAGTCGACAACTGCTCACTTTGCTGCGTTGGCAGTTGTTATGGTGGTTATGACTATATGGTTCGGTTTGTAAGTGAGATGGCGAGGATAATAATGTGTTTACACATGTGTTAACATTTCACATTCGCTAATGTATCCTTTTAGTGGTTAGTGGATGATTAGTTTCTTCTAGGATTTGCTCGATAGTGGATGAGGAAAAAATCTGAGGTTATGCAGGTAGGCATATTTATGTGGTCGGAATGAATTTATGTTAACCTGATGGTATAGCAGAGTTTATAAACCATTTGGGGAGCATCCATCAATGAAGTCACGCTATTAGGATGGGGAAACTTTGACTTTTTACTTTGAGGAAAACAAGTTTGCTTACAACATATGTGACGATGGAGGGCGGCGGTGCTGAAAATGCTGAACCTTCTCTTGGAATCATAGGGGATACAATGATCTGTTTCTGTATTAGACTGATACAAATTTTTAGATCTTCATTCCCCTGTTCTTAAACCATATATAACTAGATTCTTATAAGCCCCCCAAAAATTGAACTTACACCGTGTCCAATATATTCTCATACAAATTCAAACTTCGATTATTTCAAATAAGTTATTCGGATGTATGTATGACCACACAAAATATTCCAAGGGGTTAAGTTCTGGTGAACTAGAAGGCCTTAGATTAGGCTGAAACGCGTAATCATCATTCCCGTGCAATCTTTCTATGGTTGGCTTGACGACATTCTGCCAAACTTCCGTTTTATAATATAATACGTTGATCTTAACGCCTTTGTTGATGAAAACTAGCGGTAGCTTGCCGCGCTTGCAAATACCCCCTACCCCCCCCCCCCCTTTCTCAAACCATCACGGAAGCAGCGCTTTGGAACTGTGGAATGTTTCTGTCGCTATCTGGGATGTCTTTAGACCACCTTAGAGTATGAGAATTAAAGCGGATCTTCCCTTAGCGCAGGCGGTAAAGGAGCAGCTACAAAGAAACACCATGTTGTTGTTGGCTGGGTCCGACCCTGGTCCCGGTCTGGTCCAGGAATTTCTCCTAATGCCGAATATATCGATTCCCGACTTGCCGTACAATCATACTCATGCAAAAATTGTACCAACATTTGCTAGGCTGTTGAAATGCATTAAGAATACTAAGCTGAGAGCAGGCAATAAGCTAATTGTGATTAATAAGCTTAATATACAAATAAACAATGGGAAATAAAGGGTGTTACGATAAAATTTTGGTCAAAAAATGCGTGTAAATTGATTTATTTGTTTTGTTTTTATTAAAAAATCTAAATATTTTTCTTTTTACCTTTCGTGTAACTTCTGCTATCAGATTATGTACAGCCATCTCGCTAAGTTAGTTCATTATAGAGAACCAGTTTGCCTTGAACTGCATCTCGTTTAGGTCTTCTTCAGGTTTCGCTTGACGATGGCCCAATATTGCTCGATTGTGTGGAGCTCTGGCATGCTTGGAGGGTTCTTTATGGCAGCGGCATACAACTCCATACAACTCTTGCCGGATGACAAATGCGGCCAACACAGCACGGAATAATCATGTTGCTTCAGGAATGGCATCAATGCTGCTGGGAATTCCCTTCAAAAGTTTAAGCCTGTTCGTTAAGTCCTATAGAGGAGCTGCGTAATTTTCCTTATCTTCTGAGTTTTGTTTACATCAATGCAATGCTAGTCTGAAAATAATATTGAAAATAATACAAACAGTTTAAATTACAGAACAATATTTAAGCTACAACAGAAACATGTATATGATATGCAACATTCATGTATTTATCGTTGTCAACATCTTGTCTGTCCCAATCGAAAGATAACGCTTCGCTTAAGATATGGGAATTATGATGCACAACTGCATTGGATTTTGACGTATAAATCAATGGAATGTTATTAGATTGTAGAAAAAAATCAAATGGATAATTCACAAACCTTCTTTACCATTATTTAACGGGTGTTTAATAAAAAATGAGAATTTTTTAGTCAAAAGGAAAAAAAATATTGTATCAGTATTTTTTATTAAAAATATTATGTTTCTTCTTCGAAAAAACGTCAATGAATATTGGAGAAGGGGCCCTGGTCATCCGTATGACGCAACTTAGTCACGATGCTCTCACAAGAGCGCTGGACGGCATCTTTCGGAACTGCTTCGTATCCTTGGCTCGCCAATTATTTTTGTGCACTAGGGCACTGAGGGAGCCGAAAAAATCCACTATGGGACGGCACTGGGGCAAGTTGGTCGGGTTCCTTTCTTTCGGCAAAAGATACTCCAGCGTCTTCTTGGCGTGATGGGAAGACGCCTTGTCCGGCCAGAAGACGTACTTCCCATCCGCATGATGCTCCTTTAAGAACGGCAGAAGAATTTTCTCAAGACACTCCTGGTAACTTGTTGATTGATGGCCAGACCGCTCGGCTTGAACCACGGCTTTGAAATCCCTCTGTTCGATATGGCGCTGTACAGCATAACTTTTTTTTTTTTCTCAAATTTATGCTTAAACTTATATTTTACTTCGGGGGGTGTGGCCGACTTGTCGCTAGAATAGTAGCTGTCATTTCCTGGAATGTGGGTCTTCGAGAGCGGAAAGTAACTTTCGTCGTCCAGCACGAACGACGTCCCGCGGTAGTTCTTCGTCATCCACCGGCACTGCGATTTCACGGTCGCTATCTGCTCGTCCGTGTACTCGAGGGACCGAGTCTTCTTCCGGCAGATGATGTCCTCCATCTTGAGGGTTCGGTGAATCAAGGTATGGGAGCAGTGATATTTTCAGCGGGCGTCACGCAAACTCGTTCCGTCCTTGTTGTCGAACAGCTTTTTCAACGCTTCCTTCTTCTTCTTCGACATTATCTTCGCCGGACGGCCGCTACCGGCCTTCCGCTCCACGCTCAGATATGCCAGGATCCGGTAAACTATACTCACCGGCACGTTTTCGTCTCGAAAGTGGTCTACCGTAAACTGTTTTCCACGATGACCATTCGTTTCGTAAAACCGTACAACACGCTCGCGGAGTGCTTGCTGTTTCGACGCCATCTTCAATTGAATTGACAGCACCCGAGCGAAAAGAAACATGCCACCCATTTCTAGGGAGTCCAGAGAGCAATTCTTTTGGAGAGAAACAAATTTACACTCTTTACTTTAATTACAAAATGGTATTGAAACCATTCTCATTTTTTGAATGATTGAACACCCGTTACGACAACGTTCAATGAAGTTGTCAGCAAATGAGACATAATTTCCGTCGATTAACCATTTGTAACGGTGCTTCTAACGGTTGTAGACCAAATATTTACTTTACAGAAGATCCTCCAAAAGTGCCGTATTCATCGATTTCAAAGCCGCTATGATACAGTTAACCGAAAAGATCTCCGGAAGATCATGGAAGAGAACGACTTTCCGATCAATCAAGCCTACGATGGATGGGGTTTCGTCAAAGTGATGGGTTCTCTTGCATGCTGTTCATCATTGCTCTTGAAGGTGTTTTGAGACGATCGGCGTTCAACATGGGAGGCACGATTCTCAACAGATCTAGTCCATTTATCTGCTTTGCCAATGACTTGGACATTGCCGGCAGAATATTTGAAGCGGTGGCAGAGTAGCACACCAGACTAAAGCGCGAAGCAGTGAAGAATGAAAATGTCCAAAACGAACTCACTTTTGAGGTGCCATACTTTTGACCGATTTGAGTCAATCGTACTCAATTTCGGGTTGTTTTAAAATAGCGTGTAGGCTCGGCTATATGGGTTGTTCCAATTCAGGGCCTACACGCTATTCGACAGCTATTTATTTTGGAGTGAACAATCACGCAGTCCTGCCAAAAGGGCACTTACCCAGAAATGGGTAAACATGATTTTACTCAAATTAGTGTAAATGGAGCTGTGAAGGAAACTGAGTAGTTAGATAGATGGGTAAACTTTACTCGTTTTGAATGAAAGAAATACGATTGTGTGCGTGTATGTATACAATATTTATTCAAAAAGACATTTTTAAAATATAGAATTAAGAACAGATTTGAGTGTAGTATACAGACTATGTGTGAAGAAAATGTTAAGATGCTTTGAAGCATTTTAAGAGTATCAATTTATCTTTCGATTTGGGTATAATCATTCGATTTGAGTATAATCAACTTAGCGTGAAACGAAATAAAACTTGCTCACTTCGTAAGAATAAACAAAACCAACGCAAGGCATTGACATGAGAGGCCGTTAGCTATAAATACCAGCTAGCTGTGCTGATTCAGTTCATTCTTGTAACGAACTTTGGCTGCAACGGACAAGTAGCAGCAGCAACAGTGAAGTAACATAATCAAGGCTGAAAACTTTGTTCAGGTCACGACATTGAGGTCCTTGACATTTTAATAATCATGATCCAATCGAAATACAACTAATATCCATTGAAGAAAAGGTGCAACCAAAATTTACTCTAACGTTTACATTAAAAAAATGGACTTTTTTTTCGGATGGTGATAAAAAAAAGCTAAGACAGATTATTGCTTTTAATAAATTTCCCATGAAAGGTAATTATATAAGCTTACTTGCAAAAAAAAATTCGCCCTTGCGAGGGGCCTTCAGGCAGTTAACCGGTACATTTGTTGCGGACAGCAATAGTAAAGAATCAAAAGCAGGGACCATAAATAATTAGTTTAGGAAGATAACATAATCTGCCCTTAGCCAATCGTCTAGACGATCAAATAATATTCCCAAAATATACGTATCTGCATACACGAACGTATTTGTCTACTTTAGATATTTTATGACAAATGGAGGTAACATTTACCCAGGCACTGCGAGACAGAACTTATCCTGTCTCGACAGATCATAGAGAAAAACCCAGAGAGGTAAACAAAGATGAACGACGCCCGAGTACTGGTATACCAACTCCGGGTACACGTTATTACTCATTCCATTTTGTGTTATGTTTATCTTCGACGAGAGGTAGTTCATTAGTTCATAAGAAATCTTTAGGAAAAGGGCAATAAACATCTACCTCACAGACACAGTACGTGTACAGGCAGATAAGAATAGAGAATTTGCAGAACATAGGAAAACCCGACTAAGGCAGACTTCGGGTAAATACCTTTGAGATTTGTAAACATTAGTGGTAAGAAAATCATGTATATAAACCTAAATTTGTAAGAAATAAATCAGTGTTAAACTATAGCTCGACTTGGTTACTAGAGAACTCACATCCGAAAGCTGTGTTATTACGTTATTTCCATCTTTGAAATAGCTTCCCGACTGCGAGGAAGAACTGATCAAGGAAATCGGATCTAATAGTAGTTGACAACTGCCATTTGAGTTCAGTGGCATGTAATTTTGAAGTAGTCATAAATCCGCACCTTCGCCGGTCGACTATTAGCCTTCAAATTTTACATTGGTGGCTCCAGAGAGGAACACCAGTCGAGCTTTAAGAAAATCAGAAAGCGTTTGGCTTCTTTCAAAATAACAAAGCATCAGCCTACTTTACAGATAGTAGCAGCTAAGGGGAAAGGATCAAGATGTCGATCCAACTTTTAACCAACCCCAATGGACACTGTCGTCTATGCACTGACGCAGACTATAAAGATAATATGGTAGCTTGCGACGAATGTGATCGTTGGTATCACATTGCGTGCGTAAAACTAAAACGGTTACCCACGAAAGAAGAGTCCTGGGTATGTCAGAAATGCGTTGCTTATCAGGCAAAATGGTACAAACAAGGTTGTACCCAAAGTCAATCTGAGACTAAGCCCAAGGAGAGCAACGAGAATAACCAACTTCTTAAGCAAATGGCAGATGTTTTAACAGAAGCGTTCAAAACCATGAACGTTGACAACGCACCTGCTGCAAGAGAAGACTGGACAATCTTATTAAAAAGGCAAGCGCTAATGAACTTACCGAAGTTCAGCGGATCGGCCAAAGAGTGGCCAAAATTTAAAAAAATTTTCATGGACACCACCAAAGAAGGAAGATTCTCAAACTTAGAAAACCTGAATCGACTACAACAGGTTTTAGAAGGACCAGCTGCTAAAAGCGTGAACCAATTATTGATCGACTCGGATAATGTTCCAAATATAATGGAAAGATTGGAACTCAACTACGGAAGACCAGAATCAATTTATAAAGAACTGGTAACAGATTTAACCAAAATAAAGAAGGAGAATCGAGCCATAGTAGCAGATATATCGGATGCATTAGGCAATCTGGTTAGCAATCTTGAGCTAATTGAATATCAAGATTATTTAAAGGATCCAAGGTTGATTGAAGAAACGGTCAGAAAACTACCGTATAATCTTCAAATTAAATGGGCCGAGGCACTACAGACCAATAAATCTGTTCCAACATTGAAAGACCTCAATAATTTCGTGTTTCCACATGCAAAAACGTATCGAATAATGCATTCCATGAACGTAAATTCTAATGACAAAAAAAGGAAATGTTAACGTACATGTGATAAATCAATGGAAACCTAAAAAATGCGAAAATTGTAAGGGCAGTCACTGGATTACTGATTGCCAATCTTTCAGAGACATGACTGTAAAAGACCGAAACGAGGTAGTAAAACGCAATAAATTATGCGTGGGATGCCTTGGAGCTAACCATTTCTAAAAAATTGTAAACGAGCTCGAAAATGTAGTATTAACGGATGCAAGAGGACGCATCATTCATGGCTTCACGAAACAAATCGAGAAAATCAAGGCACAACTACAACGCAGAACAGGGATCAACAATTACAAAATATGGAATTGCAGGATGAACAAAATCCAGTTAACCATCATCGAATTAAAAGAAATAAGGCTCTTTTCCAAATAATACCAGTTGTCTTAAAAAATGGCGTAAAATCTGTGCAAACGTATGCATTCCTTGACGCAGGATCGTCTGTAACATTAATAGATGAAAGCATTGCAAACAACTTGTCTCTGAAAGGCATAAACGATCCACTTCAATTGAAATGGACTCAAGACGTTAGCAAAGATGAAAGCAGCAGCTTCAATGTTACATTAAAAATCAGCGGACCATCTAAAAAATGCTTCACTCTAAAGGGAGTGAGGACCATTAAAAATTTACAACTGCCTACTCAATCGCTAGACTTCGACGACTTTGAAAACAAATTTCCATACTTGAAGAATTTACCCATAGCTGGGTATCAAAACGCAAAACCCATGATTTTGATTGGAATAGAACACAGTCATTTGTTAATTCCATTTGAAAAGCGAGCTGGTAAACTAAACGAACCGATAGCTATCAGATCAAAATTAGGATGGTTCATCTTTGGGAACATATCAGCATCGGACCAAAATCATTTCACTATGATTCATCACGAAGAAGAAATGTCAAAAATGATGAAGGCATATTTTTCCACCGAAGACTTTGGAGTCAAAATCAGCAAAAATCCACAGATACCAGAAGCAGACAAGAGAGTGGAAACAATCATGGAGAAAAACACAAGGTATACAAACGGCAGATATGAAGTTGGGCTTCTTTGGAAATCGGAAAATGTTATTTTTCCCCAAAGTTACCCGACAGCAAAAAAACGTCTGGAAATAATGGAAAACAAATTGGAAAAGGACCCTGAACTCAAGGATTGGGCGATACGAACTTTCAAGGAGTATGAATCAAAAGGATATATACGAAAACTTACACCCGCTGAAATTGGAAGAACATCACCACGAACTTTCTATTTACCACATTTCGTAGTTGTAAATCAGAACAAAGCGAAACCACGATTAGTGTTTGACGCTGCAGCTAGAATCAATGGAATATCATTCAACTCAGAGCTCTTACCAGGACCAGATATAAATGAGCCGATTCATGGAGTAGCTTTACGCTTCAGAGAAGGAAAAACTGCAATCAGTGGAGACATACAAGAGATGTTCCACCGGGTAAAAATTATAGCAGAGGATCAAGACTCACAACGGATTCTTTGGAGACAATGTAAGAAGAACCAAGAAATAGACGTTTACGTTTTGCAAGTCATGACATTTGGAGCAACGTGTTCTCCATTTTGTGCTCAGTATATTAAGAACAAAAATGCGGATAAATTCGGTAGTATGTATCCAGAAGCTACTAAGGCTATACACAAACAACATTATGTAGATGATTACCTAGATAGTTTTTCATCAACTCATGATGCTAAAAGGATCGTCAATCAAGTAATCGAAATTCACCAGCATGCGGGATATTATATTCGCAACTTCATTTCAAATGACAATGAACTACTTCAATCAATTCCGGTAGAGAGAAGGCACAAATCATTTATAAAACCAATGGAGGATAAAGATTCAACAGCGGAAAAAGTTCTCGGCATATATTGGAACACCAAGGACGATTGCTTAGCATATCAAATAAAATGGAATAAATATGGAGATAAACTATTGCAAAATGAAATCCCAACTATGAGAGAAGTATTAGCCTACATAATGAGTATCTACGATCCGTTGGGACTAATATCGGATCTGACGATCCAGGGAAGGATTCTGATGCAAGAACTTCATAAGACTACTGTTAAATGGGATGATATGATTCCAACTCAACTTCACGATCTTTGGAAAACCTGGATAAGGACAATCAAACAAGCAGAAAATTTGTCAATTCCAAGATGCATAACATATGGCAGCGTAGAGAAAATTGAACTTCACACATTTGTGGATGCATCTGATAAAGCATTTGCAGCAGGAGTGTATGCCAGAAGCACCAATCAGTATGGTACGTGCGTAAGATTAATAGCCGGAAAGGCTAGAGTTGCACCGATAAAAGGATTGTCCATACCGCGTCTAGAGTTACAGGCTGCTGTTCTTGGTAGTCGTTTAACTAACATAATCAGTAAGGAACTACGACTAAAGGTATCAAGAACATTCTTCTGGTCAGACTCACAGACAGTATTGTCTTGGATTAAAAACATTAATACCAAGTTTCAGCCATTTGTTGCACATAGAATTGGAGAAATCCTTGATACAACAACAAAGGACCAATGGAAGTGGGTTCCTTCTGATAAAAACCCTGCTGATGCAGCGACAAAAATTACCACAAACAAAACTATTTGGTTAAATGGACCAGATTTTTTGAGATTCGATATAACAGAGTGGCCTGAAAAATCTAATCAGGATATACACGATTTTTTGGCGCTTCATTCCAACCGGGATGAGCAAGGATTTATCGAAGAAAAGGATTACTCTAATTGGTGGAGATTAGTTAAACATCTCTGTATACTAAAAAAATTCACTGAGTGGATCAAGGACAAGAACACTTTTGTTAGAGGATTTTCAATTGAAACGCGGAGAGCAGCTGAAAATGCATTGTATAGGAAGGCACAATGGCAAGGATTTCCTGAAGAAATGGAAGATTTACTACTGGATGGTAAAGTGAGCAACAAAAGTCACATTCGCAATCTTAGCCCTTTTTTGGATGAATTTGGAATTATGAGATCTAAAGGACGCCTGGAGAAGGCATTAAAGTTATCACCAGATTCCAGAACACCCATAATTCTTCCACAGAAAAATCACATCACAAAACTGCTTGTGAGATCTATACATGAGAAGTATTTGCATCAGGGAGAAAATAGTATTATTGCTGCACTGCAACAGAAGTATTGGATAATCAATGTACGCGCAGTTGTTAGAAACATAAAGAAGTGCTGCCAAAAATGCATAATTAACCACGCAAAACCAGTAACACCAATGATGGCAGCCTTGCCATATTACCGAACTGAACCATACATTCATCCTTTCACGAATTGCGGAGTAGACTATTTTGGACCATTTGAAGTTCAGGTAAAAAGGTCAACTGAAAAAAGATGGGGAGTAATTTTCACCTGTCTATCATCGAGAGCCGTTCACATTGAGATGGCAGAAAAACTAGACACAGATTCATTCCTGGTATGTTTAAGGAGTCTACAAAATCGACGTGGGAAGATATCACACTTATTCAGTGATAATGGTACAAACTTTGTTGGAGCCAACAACGAAATGCAGATATTAGTGGATCAAATCAATGAAAAAATGAACAGTGGCGAAGCAGCAAAAATGGAAATAAAATGGACTTTCAATCCACCAGCTGCATCACATTTTGGTGGAGTATGGGAAAGGCTGATAAGAATTATAAAATCATCACTGAAAGCAATGTTGAATTCATGGGGAAATAGAAATCCAAAATGCGAAACTTTCAGAGCAGCATTAGTTCAAGCTGAATTTTACTTGAATGCGAGACCTCTTACACACATACCTATTGAAAATATCGACGATGAAGTCTTAACGCCATTCCACGCACTAATAGGACGCTCAGCAGAATACGTCCCACCATACTCTTTAGATTCAAGCGAATATGATAAAGCACAGTGGAAACAAATTCAACACGCAGGAAAACATTTCTGGGACCGTTGGAAGGCAGAATATATTCCAACGCTTATCAGAAGAAACAAATGGACGAATAAAATCGAGCCTATAAAAATCAACGACATTGTCATTATAACAGATGATAAGGCCCCACCAAATGCATGGTTAAAAGGACGTGTCACAACAGTTCACACGGCAACTGACGGTCAAGTTCGATCAGTGGAAATCAAAACCAGTAAAGGAATAATGAAAAGACCATCAATTAAAATTGCTGTAATAGATGTGACTGGATCAGGCGAAAAGGATGAAGGTAAAATAATAAACAATCAGGTTCACAACGCGCCATCGCATACATTGGACGAACATACTCGGAAAAGAAAATCAAACATCAACTTCCATAATTGGGGTATAAGAAAAACAATCGACGAGAATGTTGTTAAGGAAATACGTGAAGAAACGAATAAAAATGTCCCAAAACGAAGGAAAACTAGCATTGGATCATCTGGATCGTTATCAAAAGTGATGATCGCTACAACTACATTACTATCACTAGCCAATGCAATCCTGGTTAAACCAATAGAAGAGGACGGATTGATTTTCGATCATTATGGCACATGTTTTATTAAGCGAGGGACGTGGAAAACAAACATCGACAGCGGAATTTCTCCAGCGGCAGATATAGATGTCATCAACAATATCTATCGTAATTTGAGTAGCGCATTAGAGGAAATGGAAAAGCGAACAACAGATCAAACGATTCGTCAATTAACGCTGTCAATTGAGCATCAATGTGATAATGCGATACAAGATATAGAACAGACTACTAGAATCCGAAGAAGCAAAGGAATATTCGGATTTCTAAAAGATATATTTTTCGGAGGCGATGATATAGAAGAAGCAATTGAGGCTATGCAAATCCAAGAAGACAATAAAATCCATCATGTATCGGAAAACATTCAAAAGTTACATGGAAGTATGATGGAAGTATGAGGCAGCCATCGTAACAATGGATCCCGATTGTAAAATCAAAACTAATCATCGCACCATCTTCGCTAATATGCAACAAAAATCTAAAACGACGTTAACATTTTTTAAACCACGAGTTAACATAAAGCTGAACGATTATATATTAAACGACACCAAAATTTCCAACTGGGCACCGAAACAAGGATATCAGTATATGGACGAGACTGAATCAGATTCAGAGGAGGTTACTGCAATACATAAGTACCATCCTTTCATATGGATCGCATTGCCGGTATTGATTGTAATCTTTTCGCTGGGCACCTGGATCTACTTTACTTACATTCGAAGAACTCATCATGCCAATGCAACCAACATCGAACTAAAGGAGATAGCGATTTCATCTAACAACCGAAGACGCCAACCCCCGATTTTCCATACACCGAGTAACGCCATAGAGTTCGAAGAAAACTAACAGGAAAACTAAATTAATTTGGTAAATCTATAGGATAGATTTACGAGGGTGGGAATGTTGCGGACAGCAATAGTAAAGAATCAAAAGCAGGGACCATAAATAATTAGTTTAGGAAGATAACATAATCTGCCCTTAGCCAATCGTCTAGACGATCAAATAATATTCCCAAAATATACGTATCTGCATACACGAACGTATTTGTCTACTTTAGATATTTTATGACAAATGGAGGTAACATTTACCCAGGCACTGCGAGACAGAACTTATCCTGTCTCGACAGATCATAGAGAAAAACCCAGAGAGGTAAACAAAGATGAACGACGCCCGAGTACTGGTATACCAACTCCGGGTACACGTTATTACTCATTCCATTTTGTGTTATGTTTATCTTCGACGAGAGGTAGTTCATTAGTTCATAAGAAATCTTTAGGAAAAGGGCAATAAACATCTACCTCACAGACACAGTACGTGTACAGGCAGATAAGAATAGAGAATTTGCAGAACATAGGAAAACCCGACTAAGGCAGACTTCGGGTAAATACCTTTGAGATTTGTAAACATTAGTGGTAAGAAAATCATGTATATAAACCTAAATTTGTAAGAAATAAATCAGTGTTAAACTATAGCTCGACTTGGTTACTAGAGAACTCACATCCGAAAGCTGTGTTATTACGTTATTTCCATCTTTGAAATAGCTTCCCGACTGCGAGGAAGAACTGATCAAGGAAATCGGATCTAATAGTAGTTGACAACTGCCATTTGAGTTCAGTGGCATGTAATTTTGAAGTAGTCATAAATCCGCACCTTCGCCGGTCGACTATTAGCCTTCAAATTTTATGAGAATGATGGTGGGAAGAAGGTTGTGTGGGGTTTTGGATTTTGTGTGTGTGGGGTGTTGTTTTGGTTTGTGGGTTTTTTTTTTGTTTTGGCACTCAATTTTGTTGGGCGACCACTTTTCTTTTTATTTTCCGGTGCTTTACCATCACGACAATCTTTCAAAACACGGTATATTGTTGATTTTGATATTGGCTCGTCTTTGAACACGCTCAAAATTTCACTTGTACTAAACCGTCCAAAAAGGTTGGCGACTTGTGCTCGTAAATCCAGCTTGTACGACATTTTTAGTGGAAACTACTGCGCAATTTGAGTTTGACAGTTCAGTAGGAACACAGATGAACGTGACAAGTACATTGGTTGACATCTGTGTGTTTGTTAATGCTGTCAAATAAACGCCTGAAAGTATTCCCAGGACTTATGTTACACATGTTATATAGACTAGCTGAACCCGGTGTGAGCCTTGCTACGCTTGCAACTAAATGAATAAAAATATAATAGAAATGGCGCTCTTATGGTTTTTTTAGGAATGAGTTTTTTTCAATATTTTCGTTTGCTAATGTGTGTAATTTTTGCAAAATTGAACGTAGGTGTGTAATTTTAATTATACCCTCAAATCTTTCGTTTCTACCATGTTTTTTCTTTCTGTGAAGAAGCATTTCATTGACAAATCATTAATCTTCAAACTACGCCGTATCCTCTCAATTTTAACGTGATTTTCTCTTGCATATGCTTAGATTAACTTCTTGTGAATATGTAGCACTGAGAGTAACTCAAGCATTCCCCATTCTTGACTAAAAAGGGGTTCAAACTTCTATCAGAAAATGCTGCTTTTCCCACGAAATACACATTTTGTGTTTTAGTTGCCTGTATAATTCCATGTATGGTTGAAATTTCTGTTTCATTTGTATGAGAGCCCCCCCCCCTCCTGAGAGGGGAGGAGTTTCGAACCACAATAGAAAAAATCCTGCCTCCAAAACCCCCACATGCCAAATTTGGTTCCAGTTGCTTGATTAGTTCTCGAGTTATGCAGAGATTTGTGTTTTATTTATATGGGATCCCCCCTCCCCTTCCAGGCGGGGAAGGAGTCTCGAACTATCATAAGAACTTTTTCCGGTCCCAAAAACCCCTGCATACAAATTTTCATAACAGTAGGAAGAATTCTCATGTTTGGTTTAAATTTGTGTTTAATTTCTATGAGACCCCCCCCCCCCTACCAGAAAAAGGAGGGGTCTCAAACCACCATAGAAACATTTTTCGCCTCCAGAAAATTCCACATGCCAAATTTGGTTCCATTTCCTTGATTAGTTCTTGAGTTATGCAGAAGCTTAGGACCCTCCCCTTCCAGAAAGGAGAGGGGTCTCAAACCACCATAGAAACATTTCTTGCTTCTAAAAACTCTCACATGCGAAATTTGTTTTTCATTGCTTGATTAGTTCTCGAATTATGCAGAAATTTGTGTTCTATTTGTATGGGAGCCCCTCCTTCCAGAGAAGGGAAGGGTTTTAAACTATCATAAGAACCTTCTGCGGACCCAAAAACCCTTCCATACAAAATTTTATGCCGATCGGTTCAGTAGTGTCCGAGTCTATAAGGTTTACGGTCTACAGACAGACAGACAGACAGAAATTCATTTTTATATATATAGATAGTGTGAACGAGACATGATTCTTTCAAACTGTGTAGTTTTTACAACAATGATCGATTCTGGAAAAAGCAGCACATCCGTTTAAACTGCTATTAAGTTGTTTGCATGTATGTGGCAGGGAATCCCAACATTCATCTGATTTGTATTTCAACGTTCGTCTTTTATGGACTGGAATTAAGTAGATATAATCAACCTACATACAGGACATGCCAATTCGACCAATAACCTTCTCCCTCAACCGATATAGGTTACAGTGGCGCCCCATGTCTGCAGTGCAGATCAATATAATGACACCGCTGGTTGCCAAAAAAAAACATGTTTATGTCTTTTTCGGATAGTAACATCAGGACAGTGCAGTGCAGCGCTTAGGCCAAGCCGAAAGGAAAATGCTAAACAAACAGAAGAAGACAACAGATACCTTTCTACCTACTCCTGTTGGTTGGTTGATGATCCGTGACGCGCCAAATGAAGCCCAAACCGAAAGGAAAACTAAGGATATCGAAATTTATGCTTTTGTTATATTTAAAGTAACAGCAATTTAGGGCACCCGGTCGCCTCGCCGTAATTGCGTTGTTGTTCCGTCTTGAACTACCCAGCGAAACGTGCTATCGTTTTCAGGATTAAGGGAAAAGAGTTTTGAATAAATTAGTTTTAATTTTTATTTCAATGGGGAAGTGTGCCGCATTCGATGAAACTCGTTGACGTGCATTATAATTAGCTTGATTCATATGTTCAATTCCGTTTAATTGCGGTGAAGGGGGGTGACAATCGATTTCGTTTGAATTTCACCGGAAATGTTTCTATCAGTTTGAGAAGGACGGTAAAAGCCGTTTAAATATTGTCGGATTGTCCCTTCTTGTTTTTATTTTTCTATGAGTATGAGCGGTTTCAAGTATGCTTGAGAGTTGGATACGTTTGGGAGTGTGATACCACAGGCTTCGAAATTTCGTCATCCTCCGATTGGAAAACAATATGTTCTGGTTCTCACATTATTCTGTAGAATTTTTACTCGCATTTTTTTCCCTGCTAACGGGATCCAGCCGGAATGAGATTTATTGTTATTAGTTCATAAATGCTTGCAGCTTACTTATACAAGGGGGTTGATTGCTGGGAATAGAGTTGGCAGGAACTGTTTTCGGGATGCTCAATTGTATACGAATTGAAAACAAACATCAGAATGGTGACCCTATTATGGATAAAAATGTTCACAAATCAATTGTTATAAACTGAACAGGGTTGTCGTATGGGAAATCCACTGTCGTGGGGTGCCATTTTTTCCTTGAGGCCTCGTTCTCGTTTCACCACAGGTGCCCTCGTTTCTACCCCTCTGTCTGGTTGTTTTCCGAAGTCTCACATTTGTTTAACCGCAATTTGATTCGCTACGGTTGCTTTGCTTCGACTCGGTAGTCCTGTCGGATCCGTTTTTACTAACTGTGCGCCTCCCCGCCTTGATCGGTGCTTAGTTTAGATCGAAAAACACATTCAAAACCCACATGTCTTTCTGGTTCCTCTAAATAGCTGGCAACGCCTGGACCGCTCAGCAGTCAGACTTCGAGCAGCAACTTATGATTGATCTGGGCACGGTGAGGAACGTGACCAGAATCGAAATCCAGGGCCGTTCGCACAGTAACGAGTACGTCACCGAGTTCAGTATCAGCTACGGCTTCAATGGACAGGATTATATCGACTACAAAGAACCCGGTGGCAACACTAAGGTAAACAAACCCGTTTCCGGGCCACCTTATGCAAGCTCGAGGCGACAACGAATGAACCATCACGGCCTACTTTACAGCTGTTCTTTTCACTGTCACTTCATTTTTCCTGTAAATATTCATAACAAAGTCACCCCGGGCTTCCGGTGATTTGCACTGTCTGCTGAGATTTGCATAATAAAAGCCTCCTAATCCACCCATTCTTGCCGCTTACTTGGATTTGACACGGTGATGGTTTTACACAATAGCGGTGTTGGCTGATTCAATTAGCTTTATGTTGGTTTCTTTTTACATTTTAGCTTAAGTATAGCCAGTAAGATCGTTCACACAGACCTAGTTTGGCAATCAATACTAATACTAATAATTGACACCCTTTTTCTCCATTATGCTGCCACATCCATCCGGGATTGAAATACGAAAACCGAACCAAATCGATACAAAAATCGACGCCCTCTACTAATCCATACATTCCCAAACAATCCACCCAAACTAACCGAAATAACAACACCACCTCAAACACTGGTCTGGTTCCGTATGGGGGACGACGAATAGCCCGCTCGGCATGGACGCCGGTCGAGAATACCTACTTCCACTTCCTGACCATCGACCTGGGTGGGCGAAAGATGGTCCGGAAGATTGCGACGGCCGGCCGGGCCTCCACCAACGAGTGCGTCACCGAGTACATCGTCCAGTACTCGGACGACGGGGAGATGTGGAAGTCGTTCACCGATAGCGACGGGGAGGAACAGGTAAATGGTTTTTGGGGAGTTCCTATCTATGTTTTTTTTTGTGTGTATGTGTCTGTTTTCAGGAAGTGAAACTGTAGTCTGATGTGAACGCACTATGCTTGTTGTTTACTGATGACGGATTGTAGATTTAGGTGTTCCGTAGGATAATGTGGACTCTGTGACTAATTTCGCTTGGAAATGGGATGATTGCAAGTGGGATCGTGTTTCTAAAAACATTGAAAATTAATATTTGATAAACTATAATAACCTTGATAGTCTTAGATCCTTTTTTTGTTTTTTTTTTTGTTAACATCGGTTCTATTTGAATCTACGATTGAGTCAAGTAAAAACTGTGTCTTTAACCTTCCAAATGCATTAGCAAAAAGTTACAAAAAGTGCATTAGCGTCAAAAATGACCAATCACTTTGGCACGCTCTCAAAATTCCAATAATGATCCGGTTACACTAGTCGGCAGTGTGTCAATGACTGACTGACTGACTGACTGACTGACTGACTGACTGACTGACTGACTGACTGACTGACTGACTGACTGACTGACTGACTGACTGACTGACTGACTGACTGACTGACTGACTGACTGACTGACTGACTGACTGACTGACTGACTGACTGACTGACTGACTGACTGACTGACTGACTGACTGACTGACTGACTGACTGACTGACTGACTGACTGACTGACTGACTGACTGACTGACTGACTGACTGACTGACTGACTGACTGACTGACTGACTGACTGACTGACTGACTGACTGACTGACTGACTGACTGACTGACTGACTGACTGACTGACTGACTGACTGACTGACTGACTGACTGACTGACTGACTGACTGACTGACTGACTGACTGACTGACTGACTGACTGACTGACTGACTGACTGACTGACTGACTGACTGACTGACTGACTGACTGACTGACTGACTGACTGACTGACTGACTGACTGACTGACTGACTGACTGACTGACTGACTGACTGACTGACTGACTGACTGACTGACTGACTGACTGACTGACTGACTGACTGACTGACTTCATTCGGCGAATGATCCTCCGGGTATTATTTTTCTAATGGTATCCTTCCTTATCTTCTTGTAGACTGCACTCTAATTACTACTCGTCTAGTATTAGTACACGACACTGAAGAAGCCTACATATTGTAGACGAAATACGTGTATCGTTCAGTAAAATTAGTAATTTCCATTGAATTTCAACAAAGTTGAAATTTAAATTCAAAGTGAAAGTTTAAGTCGTGGAATTAAATGGAAATTACTAATCTTTCTTCTCATTTTATAGTTACAATTACTGTTTAATTTTTCTTTATCAAATGATTTAATTGTTGAGGAATCAAACATATCTCAGCAACCAGCTGAAATATTCAAATATAGATCCTAATCACAGCAACCTGTAAAGACATGCAATAAAGATTTTTTCATTCCATTGTTACCATCAAGATCGGTTCACTTTTAATTACGCTCTGCTAATAGGTTACGGGCCTTAGCAACGTGTCGACTTTTTCATCAAGAAGGAAGTTTCTGGAAGTTCTACAAGCGGAGCCAAACCTGCGACAGGATGGATCTCAAGATTTCTACGAAGCTCAACAATTCGAAATTCGAAGCCTGGAAGCTCCGGACCCAAGCGCTGCTGATCCGAGAAGGTACACACGAAGGCCTCTCTGTCTACTAGGGTTTCCCTCCTGCAACGAATGTGCGAGACCCGGTACACGGAAGGGGACGACATGGACGAGTACCTCACAACGATGGAGGATCTCTATACGAAGCTCTGCAGCGCAGGAAAGGACCTGGGAGATGACACCATGGTGGCCTTTGTCCTGCGAGGATTGCCGAAGTCATTTAACGCGCTGACTACTGCCCTCGAAACGCGAACGGACGATGCTTTGACGCTGAACCTAATCCGGGAGAAATTGCTGGACGAGGTAAGCAAGCAAAACCGCAGCGCAGCCGGAGGGGCAACCTTGAAAGCGACAGGACGGAAGCAGATTGTGTGCCATCACTGCAAGAAACCTGGCCACAAGCAACGGGACTGCAAGCAGCTACAGAGAGAGCAAGTCGGACCCAATAAGCAAAACGCGAAAACCGCCCGGGATGGTGGCAGCAGCAACATGTACGCGCTGACCGTCGGAGGTGGTGAAACGGTGAACGACTGGATTATCGATTCCAGAGCAAGTTCGCACATGACGTCCAACAGAGATTTCTTCAAGGACCTCGAACCGGCTACATGTGAAGTAGAGCTGGCTGACGGGCGTGTAGTTACGATCGCTGGTTCTGGAACTGGCGTGATCGAATGTGTGGACGGTTCTGGAAGCACGAACAAAGTCCATCTCCACAACGTGATGTACGTCCCGAAGCTGTCAGCGAGCCTTTTGTCAGTGCTTGCTATGACCTATCGGAAGGCGAAAATCGAGTTTGTTGAAGGAAAGTGCAAAATCGTCGTTAATGGCAACGAGATCGCCATAGCAACGAAGTTCAAAGGGTCGCCTAAACAAGCCCAAACATGGAATCGTATCGAAGGTAACTGCATCTCACAAGCGAGATTGCTAACACACGTGGCATCGACGGTTTGGACATCGTGAACCGGACGCGCTACAAGTGCTCCCGAGGAAGAAGCTGGTCACTGGAATGACAATGGCTGATTGCGGAATACGTGAAGGCTGTGAATGCTGTGTGAAAGGCAAGCAGGCTCGAACTCCCTTCCCCAAGACCACCGAAAAGAAGACCAGCGCATCGTTAGAGATCATCCACTCGGAAGTGTGGAGACGCCCTCGGTGAGTGGATTTCGTTATTTTGTCACTTTTGTGGATGATCACAGTCGCTACTGTACTGTTTTCTTCTTAAAGAAAAAATCTGAGGTTGCAGAACGGATCGTGGAATTCTGCAATTACGTCCACACACATTTCGGAAAGTATCCCAAGCGCATCAAGTCCGATCGGGGAGGGGAGTACTCGAGTGAAGCACTGATGGAGTTCTACCGCAAGCATGGAATCCACCCCGAATTCACCGCCGGATATTAGCCGCAGCAAAATGGAGTGGCAGAGCGACGCAACCGGTACGTCATTGAAATGTGTCGGTGCATGCTGAATACCTACAAAATTCTGGGCTGAAGCAACCGCTACGGCCGTGTATCTTCAGAACCACCGACCTTCGCGTGCTGTGGAGATCACACCATACGAGCTTTGGTGGGGACGCAAACCGAACGTTTCTCATCTGAAAGTATTTGGGTGCAAAGCATTTGTCCATGAGCCAAAGGAAAAGCGAAGTAAACTCCAGGACAAGTCGAAGGAAATGACGTTCGTTGGGTATTCCAGTAACCACAAGGCCTACAGGTTCATCGATTTGGTTACTAACAAGCTGGTCATCAGCCGAGACATTAGTTTCTTTGAGGAGGAGTTGGTCCAACCCGGTACCGACGTTCCCAAGCTGGAGGAGGAGTCATGCGAAGACCTACTGCAGCCATTACCTCCTATGCAAACCGTGAAGTCGAAGCCTCGCATGAAGCAGACGATAGCGACAGCGAAGCAGACGTTGCCGACAACGATGACGAGAATTTTGATTCCTGTGATGAGTCTCCTGAGGAAGAAACTGTCGTACGAAGATCGGAACGGTCCAACAAAGGGGTGATGCCACAACGATACCATGAAATTGGAAATGTGGCCGTAGCAGCTGAACCAAGAACCTACGATGAAGCGGCGAAGGGACCAGAAAGCGCATTCTGGAAAGCAGCCATGAAGGAGGAGATCCAATCGCTTCAAGAGAATTCAACAAGATTTTTAAGTCGTGAAAGTGAACGAATCTTACCGGGGGATTTGTTGCTCTAGAACTTGGACCTGATAATCAATTTAAAGAGAGATTCCAGATATTTTTTATGGAAGCCCTTCGATTCCAACGTACGTTTCATCTGTTCCTAACGGTAGGTGAAGATTTTCCCGACGGAGATAATGGACATTTCAAACATTGCGTCCTGACATTATGTCTAACCCGGCTGACAAAGACAAAAATGAACCAGATTCCAAGTATTCACGATGGTAATAAAAGTTCTCTTCTTCGATCTTATCAGAGAATTCATGTGTTCCTAATGGATGTTCCAGTCGCCGTTAACTTCGTCCAGAACTTCTGCATAGTAATCTGTTCCCGGAGAAGAATCCAGAATACAAAAGTCTAGATTAGGATTCCATAGATTCCTGTCTCCTGTCGACCTAAGAAAACTTATTTTGCGAAGACGCGGATCAAGCTAGCAGTGATGGGTTTCAGCTGTCGGTTCAAACCAGAGCATCTTTCAGGTTGAAATTTGTTTCTAGAATGTTTTTCCAGAGATAATCCATGCAAAATTCTCATTTATAACTGTGGCAGCGTATCTTGCTTAGAAGTGTAACAAGTCTTGGAAAATGAGAGTGAATGAGTCTCAAGATGCTCCTGGTATTAAGATATTCCTTACTTTCGCTAAGATGATTACTGAAAGAGTTTCCAAATACTCTTGAAGATGATTTGACTATTTTCAACAGGATTTTGAGAAAAGTACTGTTAGTAGATTTAAAACGGTATCAAAGATACTTCTAGTATCGCGATTCCAAAAGTTTCTAAGAGTTACTCCAGACTTTTTCTTTCCAGATTCCAGACCTTTTCCATTCAGGTTTATGTATTCCCAAATATGGTTTAAGAATAAGAAAACGGATGCTCATGCTAAACGCAGAAATGTTTTGAAAACTGTTTCGTATTATTCTAGATTTCAAGATAGTTGGATCAGAAAAAAATCAGCAGAAATGTGGCTTCCTTGGTGGATTTTCTAGGCTGAATAAATATGGAAGAGATGATCTTTTTTTTTTTTTAAATCCGGTCCATTTTCTACGAAAATAAGTTTCTTGTCGAGGCACCACATATTTGTAATTAGGATTTGCGATGACTGCGATAGAAATATTATATAACCCTCTCTCCATAAACATGATTTGAGATGCCACAACAAAATATTCCAGACTTGTTCTTCGAATATTTGATACGCTTCAAATGCAATTCCATACGATCCTAAAGATTATTATTATTGGCTGTATGGTAATTCTTACCCCCAACGTACATTTCAGACTAAAGAAAAATTTTAACAACAATGTTCGGTACCTGAAGAGATTTTGAAGGTTCCTGGCTAGCGACATCCTGGATCTGAGAAGATTTCAGACTTTTCCCATGGAAGTTGAATGTGTTCCTAACAATTATACTGGACTGGGAACCGATTCTAGTTCAGATTTCAAACTTCTACATAGAGGTCTCAGACCTCATGTGGATTCTGGCTAATTATGGTTCTAAATTTAAGATTAGACCGTGCTGAGGAAGAAGTCGTCCCACTTTAATGTTCAAAGCGTTCGATCTGAACATTCCAACATTCCTAACAAGAAACTTTTTCAGAAACGTTTCTAAATTTCCGCGACTCTAAATTCTTGATTTCCATTAAAAATATTCGAAAAATGTAAGTCCAATTTGAATTTGATACAGCCATGATGATGATTTCATACACACCCGACGAGAACTGCATATGTTTTCAGACCAGGAGTCACTACATATGGAGATTTAGAAACAGGCAATCGCAGTACTAAAACAAATGAAAAATAAATATTCATCAAGGAAATAAAATATTTTAGAAATTTTAAAAATGAAAGTCTTTTGCATTTTAATCGCCATGAAATATTAAAATGTCATCGTTGAGTAAAATGTGGAATAACCTGGTTCATTAAACTATCAATTTTTCGTATGTCCCATAGTAGGCTGGATAACATAGTCGTATCGTTAGCACCACATGCATGCAATCGTAGCATAATTAACAACATTACAATTAACCACTTACCAGTAGCCGAGACAGTAGTTTCGAACGATTTCCAACCACTAGGTTCATTACGTTGTGCTGTCAAAAAATTCCCTCAATCGTCCACAATCTTCGAAACTAACTAATCGCACTCTTCCTATCAAAAGCTCTTCAAAGGCAACAAAGACGGTGACTCCACTCGCCACAACTCGTTCGAAGTGCCAATCATCGCCCAGTGGATACGGATCAATCCGACCCGCTGGCAGAATCGTATCTCGCTCCGAGTCGAACTATACGGATGTTATTACGGTAAGAGACAGCCATCGCGAAATCCAACTTCCATTCAAAAAAAACTAACCCACCCTTCTCTCATTCCACAGAATCCGAAAACGTCTACCTCAATGGAACGGGCCTCATTCGGTATGATCTGCTAAGAGAACCAATTTCGGCCACCAGGGAAACCATTCGGTTTCGGTTCAAGACTGCTCAAGCCAATGGAGTGCTGCTCTATTCGAGGGGGACCCAGGGGGACTACCTTGCATTGCAGATCAAGGACAATCGGATGGTGCTGAACATGGACTTGGGATCGCGAATCATGACCTCGCTGTCGGTGGGCAGTTTGTTGGATGATAATATCTGGCACGATGTGGTCATCTCGAGAAATCGAAGGGATATCATGTTCAGCGTGGATCGTGTGATCGTTGAGAAGAAGATGAAGGGCGAATTCGATAAGCTGAATCTTAATCGGGCGGTAGGATCTTTTGTCTGAGTCTCATTTGTGGTGATATTTATTGATGATTTTTTTTTTGCAGTTCTATATCGGAGGTGTTCCTAACATGCAAGACGGGCTAATTGTTCAGCAAAATTTCACCGGATGTATCGAGAATCTCTACCTCAATGCAACGAACTTCATTCGGGACATGAAGCAGGCCTTCGAAGAGGGCGAACATCTGCGTTACATGAAAGTGCACGTCACCTACAACTGTCCGGAGCCGCCGATCAGTCCGGTGACGTTTCTGACCCGTGGATCCCATGCTCGGTTGAAGGGATACTACAGTGTGAAACAGCTGAATGTGAGCTTCTCGTTCCGGACGTACGAGGAAAAGGGTTTGATGCTGCATCACGATTTCCTGCGTGGCTCGGTCAAGGTGTACCTGGAGGATGGAAAGGTGAAGGTTGGGCTGAAAACCGTGAATGAGGACAGCGCACCGGCGACGGTGTTGGACAACTACGACGAGCAGTTTAACGACGGAAATTGGCACTCGCTGATGTTGGCGATCAAGAAGAACAGTTTGGTGCTGAGCGTCGACGAGCGACCGATGGAGACTGTCAAGTAAGTTTTTTTTTTTCTGCTTCTTTTCAAATAATTGCATCCTGATACATCCAAAGCATTCGAATCTTTGGTCAAGATTGCCAAAATTAGCATGCTCACCATTCTAAAAATGGAGCTTTCATACTGAAAACATTAAAGCAACTGTTCGCTAACTGGGCTGACATTTCAAATGTACATATACTTTGAGGGGGCTTTCGATCAGATTTCGGCTGGGATATTTCATTGCACTATACCTAAATTCAATAATGTTTTTATGCTTTATATGTTATTGCGATGTAGCTGAGAATTGTGCACGCCATTGCGAAATATTTGACTCAGTTTTCGTGGAATTACGCCGTAGGAAAAACTAATTTCACCTTTTTTGTAGTAAATAGTAATAAGCAACAGAGAACAGAATACTATTTAAGCTAGATTTAACCGATTCAATACGGATGGGTCATATATAAAGATAAATAAAGATTAAAATTTGCTGTACTTATCGGATTTTGACCACGGATTTTGAGGAACTTTGCTCTGCAACATTATTCATTAAAACTTTTATTTAGCAAAAAAATATCGAACAGATATGGTTACGGATACAATGATGATCTAGATAATCCTTGTCCTTGAGTTCAGATCTTGATGTAGTACATGATCGACAAGGAGGTTTAGAGTGTTTTGATCGTACTTCTTAACTGAAAAAGCTACAAGGAAAACCTTAACACCGTTACAAACATATTATTTTCAGAATATCTACGGTACTCCAAACTATTCTTGAGTTCAGATCTTGATGTTTTGCACGATCAACAAGGCGATTTACGAGGTCTCCATCGTTCTTATGAGTTGGTAATGCTCCATCTCCCATGGTGTTTTGCATGATCAACAAGGCGATTTTTACTAGAATATGATGGGTACTCCAAATCATTATGACGTTCGTATCTGAATGTTGATCGCAGCAAGTCGTGCTTGTAAACTGACGTGTTTTGTTTTTGCTGCGTCCTTTCACGAAAAATAAAATCTAAAACATATTCGTAATTCAACCTAAACGAACAGTGAAATCATATAATCTACACGTGTTTTGTGTAAGATGTAGTGAATATAATCGATTCCCTCCCGAAATGTGTGATGGTCGGTGGTTTTATACCGTTTTTTTTTTGTTTTTCGCCCCCGCACCCGGAGGAAGAGTTAATATCAGCTTAGTTGTGTCTGTTAGTACTGTTACTATTGCGCCACGCGGACATAAATGAAAAAAAAAATAGAGTATTTTTCCGCTTTGTCGCGAGTGAATTGATGATTATAAGCAGTTTAGAAGTCGATATAGAGTCGCCTCATAGCGGGGGATTTTGATTATTGACAGAGTGTGGAGAGAGAGAAAAGAAAACCAGTGCAATGTAGAAAACGGCCATTTGCTGGTCAGAAGCAAAGAATGAAGCTAAAGTACGTGCGCGAGTGAGTGGCTGGCATATAATTTCAGATGCACTCACCACGTGGTTTGCAGATGGTGAGCTGTGAAGTTTTTTTTTCTTCCGTTGCACAATGATTGTGATTTTCAAGTTAAATTTCTTCTCGGAAGTGCTTTTTTAACTGTGATTTTCATTGTATTGCATTTGTGCGCGAAGTACTAGGATGATGTGAAAATATTTGCCGAATAGCGGAGTGCTACTTCTGCAGAGACATAAATGCATCCTTTCGCATCACAGTGAAGCCATCCAAATGAAGACTGTACATCAACAACAATTTTCGGTGAGATCTATCTGATTATAACTAAATTTGAACGATACTGCTAAATACGTGCCATCCTCAAAACAATAAGATTTGATGATGGAAGTGTATATGCACAGTACCTATATCCATTTGATGTTCGTACTGTGTCTATGCGGGGCTTGTTGTAAGTGTGGGATATACCCTAACCCGCTGCAGAATCCATCTTGTAAATTCACTCCCCTACAACCGAACTCGCACGCACACACTCACACTCTCGATACATATCGTTCACTCAACAAGCTCGGGCCTTTGCGTTCCACTTACCATCATTCAACAGTCAACCGTCTTTGGGGCAAGTAGTGCAGTAAGTGGGTCCTACGTTAGACGATTCCCGTAGAACGGAATGCGGAATTCCACAGTAAGTGAAAGTGATCTCGGAATGGACGACCAAGCATTCTGAAATGGGTCACTGGAACCCATCAGAGGAGCTCTCACCTTCCAACTCCCGGGCTAAAAATGATTGTCGAGTCGAAATCAGTTCGTTTAACTGCAAACATTTTTCTTCCATAAAAACACTGCCGGACGGTTGGCGTTGGATTGTATATACACACACATATGATGGGTACTCCAAATCATTATGAAGTTCGTATCTGAATGTTTGCTTGCATGGTCCCATATGTTTTTCGCAAGCATTTCCGGCACAGCTTACACTCGTTCACAGTTGCCCACTTGGATTTGTAGCTAAACTCCTCGAACCTCTTGCATTTTGCCATGGAAGGACATGGCCTTTGCAGACGGCACACTACTCCTTAGCGGTGGCACTAGATGGCCCCGGTTTCGTCGACGTCTTGATAAACCTTGAACATGTGGTTCCTAATTCAGAATGGAAGTTCAAAAAACCACCCTGTTGGGTTTGACGGGCTCGTTGTTCACTGCAACTGTTGCTGATCACGACACCGCTGGAATTCTCCGCCATAGTGTATAACCAGGCACTGAAATCTATGAGAGTTGGATACGGTTTCCCACGATAGGATCTAGCTCAGTCCAGCTTTAGTGAAGACGGATGCCTTTGCACTAATTTGTACCTGAGTGATGAGTTGTATACGAAATCATCAAAATTGTGGCGACGAGATTCTCGACCGTAAGTGCAAAATTTTTCAACTGTTTCCAGCTTCTCCAGGTCCCGTGGTGGGAGTGAATGAACTTTCCGGATTTTTACTTGGACTATTGCCTCGCACATGCATCTTCAGCGTCGACATCACTCCGCCTACGTTTGATGGATGAAGCAATCGACTTCCGATCGATTTCCGCAGCCGCAGCATGTTCTCTTCATTCGTAAATCCACACATTTGAGTAGAGGAGTTGAACATTGAGAAAAACAACGGTCAATCCTCCGGACATCCGTTGAACTTTGGCAGGTTCTTGGAGCAGTGCCGGTAAAAATCAATTCATATGCCCTCAATGAAGACAACCTTAACAATAATGCCCTGAAAATGAAAATAACCTTAACGGATAGACCAACTATCTTCGTGAATTTGAATTTTGAAATGGCGGTATTCTCTTGACCAGAGCAATCGCTGAGTTTCAAAGTCCTTGTTTTTTTTTTTTCATTCATCGATGGATGTTCATTATCGCCTGTGCAGTTGTTAATATTGCGACGTTTACACCCATTTAGACTACTCTGAAATATATGATTATCACAGTCGAATCTCGCACACGATTTCGTTCTAGGTGTCGCAATGTTAAAATGTTCTGATCCGGCAATGTGAATTTGTCTTTTCAATCATTCACCCGTTGTTCTCATGTACCGGTAAGTTTTACGTCACACTGTTCACTGCATAATAACAATTGAAGAATGAAACAAAAGGCAAACTCGCATTGCCTGACCTTTGTTTCCATGGCATGGGATTCGCTGCTGCTGTAGTGACGTTTGTTTTTGTTTTGATTTGCTCAAGTTGTTTTCATTTTCATCAAGTGAAAAGAGTTTCTATCGGTTTTTTTTTTTACCAGCTGAAGCCGTTTGGTAAGTTATATAAGCCATTTTCAAGCTTAAAAACAAATTTATCAACGGAAGCAATTATTTTTCAGACTCTCCCGGTATGGATAAATCGATTCAAGACGATTGCGGTTCGACTCAGGCGGATGACGTTGAAAAAGCATACCCGGTAGAGCGCCTATTGGAATCCGACGAACTCGAAGCTGCGGATTATGATGCTTTGAATCCCAGTATGGAAATCGGTGAGGACGGCGGTCGCTCGGACCACAGCTTGGACAAGTCTAGTGGATCGAACGGGGACGAAGCAACTAATTTATTTGCTGTCAGCCTTGTTGTGTCGCTGCTTCAAAGGGCAAACTTCGGCTGGAGAGTTCGACACCTGGTTTGTATACGCTGATAGCGTCGAAGAACTTCTGCACAGCGTTTGGGAGAAGTCTAACAAGCATCTCATCCGACACATCGTTGCTGTTTGTGATGATGAAGGTACTATAACGTACAACTGGAACACAAAGGAGGCAATTGACGAGGCCGATCTATTTTGCTCTATTTTACGACAAACAAAATCGTCGAACAATCTCAGTGGACAAATCAACATCAAATATCCTGCACAATTGGCGAACCAAGTCTTCCGTTGAGTTGTTACTCCATAAGTACTCGCTGACAGTTAACTCGAAGGCCGTTTGGAAGAAAGTGGAGAAAACATTGATCGACAGAGTTCCAAAAACCCGAGGAGGAGCTTCTACAACGGAATACGCTCAGGAGCTGGCGAACGAGTTGCGTCTTAAACATGGCCATATCTGGAATGGGCATGAGATTGCGTGGAGCATTTGGGCAAATACTATTTCAACTGCACCGGCTCATCAGCACGAGTCATTAAAGAATGACTCGACTCCTCCCGCTAGCTGCTTGGATTTTTTTTTTCAATAAATGAAGGCGGACACATTCGGAGGATTCGTCGCGAATATCGTGTTGCCCACAACGTGAACGATGGCTATCATGCTGATGTAAAGAAAATTATGGACGCATTCACAGCGATCAAAGATATCCATCAAAAACAAACATTGAGAATATCAGCTTTGGAAAGACTTCTAGAAAACTTGATGCTGAGGAGCCAACTGGGGGAATCATTCATAAGCTCTGCTGAGTCAGCTTTAAACGTTAAGTAAAGTGAGTTTTCCGCATCGATTTCATCCAAAGTACAAGATGCCGAAGATGTTGATCACATGATGTAAGATTCTACTTTTACGGCGGAGGATGTGAAATGAAAACAACTTGTGTGGCATTATCCGAAAATAAATGATTTTTATTCTATCAAATCTGTAGTGTTTTATGAAATAGTTTAAATTGAAACCCTCTTGGAACTATTTTCCTCAAATTCAAGCCTTGATGGATCAGATGGATCGTTAACAGTAGGATCAAACTTACCACCTTTCATGTAACCGCACTTCCGGAACAAGTTATTCATATCGTAGTTGGAAAAATGCTTCATTATTTTGGCAACAATGTATTTGAGGTCGGTTTTTCCGCTTTCATCATATTCACATTGAAGCCATTTTTTGCAGAATCCGAAATGAACCTCTATTGGATTGAAATGAGGACAGTAAGCCGGTAGAAACACCAGATGTATCCCCAGCGATCTAAAATAATACACTAGATTGGGGTCACAGTGGTTTCTCGCTCCTTCAAGAATCCAGAGTGAATGAAATCCTGGATGATGTTGAACATGTCCACTGTTGAGAGCAAATGTTTTGCAATGCTCAAAGAATTTGGCTCTCGTGAATGTTCCTTCAGTATGGCAAACTTCTACCATGCCACATTGCCCTGCAAAACATAAAAGTGACTCCCGGGGTTTGCGAACGAATTCTCCTTTAAACAGAAGTCGCTTCCCACGAACGCCGTATCCTTTTGTTCGTAACATAGCCTTGTTATCAAAACTGACTTCGTCGATAAACAAAAGGTTGTGGTAATACCATTGTAGAGCTGATAGTTCATTATAATATCTAATTATGTCACTTTCAAGTATTTGTATCGCTCTTCGTTCAAGCGTCTTCCACGACATTCCTTCGAGATGAAGGATTCTACAGATGGATGCTGTAGAAATGGTAATATGGAAATGCTTAAAAAACAGTTTTGCTGCTTCGTCCAGGAATGTAGTTGGCTTAGATTGGTAAAGTTCTACTAGCCATCGTCGTTTCTCCGCTCCAAATTTTTGAGCTGCTCTGTTGTAGCTGGTTCGGTTGAAAAATCCATCCTCTTCGTATCTTCGGATCCAGTTGGAAATTGTAGTTTTATTTTTCTTGTAAATGATAGCTAGTTGTGCCCTTTTAAGGCCCAAGAAGTAGTAGCCATATAGCACATGATAAACTGTGTTGATTGTGGCTCGACAATTTTTAACTTCTGCCAAAATATTAGCCATTCGGTAAATTTAACATGAAATGAATATTTATAAACAGACTCTTTATATTCACTAGTCGAAATTACCTAGTCATGAAACTAGTCAACTATTCTTTATGAAAAGGAATAATGTCCACACACATATTATAAAGGTGTTTTGAAAACATTTATTATAAACACATTGATTAATTAAACGTAACGTCACTGGGCTGTCAATTTGACAGAGCGAAATAAGAAATTTATGATAGCATGATTATCACAGAAGTCGAAATAGTCATAAAAGAGGCAATATCAATATTCAATTTCATCTAGGTGGGGATGATTTTGAGTATCTAATGAAGAAACAATATTTCGACGTGGAGTTTTCATGAGGGCCAATGTCGCAAACGTAAACAATGGCTTCTTCCGCAAATTTCTTGAAAATGCAAACTCGCTCAAGTAAACTACCACTTCTAATTTAAAGGGGAACTCTCTTCTATACAAGCATTGTAGTAATCCACTATAATTAAGTTAGCATTCTCGAGAAATTTGCGGAAGAAGCCATTGTTTACGTTTGCGACATTGGCCTTTATGAAAACTCCATGTCGATTTGTTTCTTTCGATGTAGAACTTGTTGTGTAATTTTTAAGGCCCAGATCCATAGGCTATAATTTTTTTAAGTTGTAATTTTTATAGTAAAGGGGGGGGGGGAAAAATAATTAATTTTAGAACAGTGGTCCCGAACAAATACGATATTTTTTTTGGGTCAGTCAGTACTAGCACATGTCCCAAGCTCAAGCTCAATGATTCGCCCTAACAACGTAGCTCACACCAACACATTCTCAAATGTTGTGTCAAAATAACATAGTGAATCAAAACAACAACTAAGATACTAGTACCGGAAAGTACCGAAAAGCGCAAGAATTATTGCAAGGTGCAGACTGCAAGGTATACTTCGGACCTAGGGGTTCTACAATAACAGTGAACCAATTTCAAATCGCTAGTTGCACATTGATTGTTGGTAGGACCGTAGGACTCTGCGATTGACACTATTCAGAATAATAATTTTGGTTGAATGGAAAATGACTTTTTGATGTTTTATGATCACTTGCGATTTTAACAAAGCTGGGCTGGAAACTCAAACTCTACTGAGTAATAAAAAATCGAGTAGTCATAGAAGCATGAGTTGATTTGTTCATCGCCCTTTATTTTGGCATCTGAGATTTTCAATACAAATACAATTCATCTACACTGACT
The DNA here is from genome assembly GCA_024533555.2 of Aedes koreicus. Taxonomy (NCBI): domain Eukaryota; kingdom Metazoa; phylum Arthropoda; class Insecta; order Diptera; family Culicidae; genus Aedes; species Aedes koreicus. The sequence continues at coordinate 49,056 of JAHHFK020005375.1, forward strand.
CGAAATGCTTTGCATTAGGCTTTTTGACGTTTAATCACCTCACCCTTTCTGGCACATGCAGAGGAATTATGGTTTGTTTGCCTCCAAAAGATTTTCCTTCTTACTTGCACTCCTTCGATCTAAATGGCGCTTTAGTGTGCGTGCGTTCAAGGTCACTTATCCTAATTGCGTATGATAGTAAGTGATAAAAGCAGATACTGCTTTGGAAACTGCTTGACGTGCGGCGCGTTGACTCCTATTCAGGACACACACCGTATCGTCATGAACGGTCGCTGCGGTTGGTGAAGCATGAGCTGGTCGATGGAGTGGTGTTGAACGCTGTCCGGGTGCAAACTGGTTGCCGTCTACTAGTGTACCTGGATTCACCGCGGGGATGTTTGAGGGTCGATTTCCGATGGAACTGTGCGTTTCTGGGCGCTGCGATGGTTGACCTAATTGGTTCGGGCGAATCCATAAGCGGTTCATTCGTTGAGCGATACTCGGAACTCGGTACACCTGAGGCTGCTACGTATTGTTCGATGCGGACCAATTCATCACCTCTTCCAATAAACCGGAATAATTCTCCTCCCCTTGGCGTTCAGTTTCCTCCATTCATGTATCCTGTATCTTCGACATTCTCTCCAAATCACTGGCAACCGTCAACGCGTCGCTGTTTGCAGCTGCAACGTGGCAGCTTCAACTAAGGGTTTGTTCATAAACCACGTAGACTCATTTTTGAAAATCTCAGACCCCCCTCCCCCCTCGTAGACTTTTCTCCATACAATTTTTTGAAATTTTGTATGGAGCGTAGACTTTGGTCAAAGGAAAAGTCTACGTGGTTTATGAATAGCCCCTAAGTACATTTATCCTGAAAACCTTTTTTTGGTGTTTCCGCTTTTTCAAATCATTTGCAACATTGAAAAACACTTGTTCAAACATATACTTAACCTCAATAAATATATCTCTTGACTATGCAGGGACATTTTGATTGGCGACTCGATGCCGGGTGGCAGGTAACGATTCCTTAATTCTCCGGTGTGTTTGCTTTCGCCGAGCTTTCCTTCCTTCGCTTACTAAGCCAAAACGAGTGCGGTTGCCTTTAATGAATCCACTGACAAGCTTAAGGATTTTTCAACACTTCAGATTTTCTGTAAAACTATCCATATTCAACAACATTTTCCCTTTTCCCAGAATGCTGGACATCAGTACCGGTGAGCTGTACTACATCGGCGGTGGCAAAACGAAGGACGGTTTCGTCGGTTGCATGCGAACCATCATCATCGACGGCAACATTCGACCGCCATCGGATTGGAAGGAGGAGGAATTCTGCTGCAAAGGAGAGATGCTGTTTGACGCCTGTCACATGATTGATCGCTGTAATCCGAACCCCTGCAAGCACAACGGCGTTTGCAAGCAAAATTCTCTGGAGTTCCAGTGTGATTGTTCGGGAACCGGTTATGCTGGAGCTGTTTGTCACACTTCGTTGAATCCCCTGTCCTGCCAGGCGTACAAGAACGTCAATGTTGTACAGTCGAGAACTACGATCAACATCGATGTGGACGGGAGCGGTCCACTAGCACCTTTCCCGGTAACATGTGAATTCTACTCGGATGGTCGGGTGATCACGGTGTTGAGCCACAGTTCGGAACATACGACCAGGGTGGATGGCTTTGCGGAGCCAGGATCCTTCGAGCAAAACATCATTTACGAAGCGGATCTGCCGCAGATTGAAGCATTGCTAAATAGGTCCCAGTCATGCTGGCAACGGCTGAATTACGCTTGTCGATCTTCGAGGTTGTTTAACTCTCCATCTGAAGCGGAGAACTTCCGACCGTACTCTTGGTGGGTTTCACGTCACAACCAGCCCATGGATTACTGGGCTGGAGCCTTGCCGGGATCGAGAAAGTGTGAGTGCGGCATTTTGGGCAGCTGTGTTGATCCAACTAAATGGTGTAATTGTGACGCGAACAGCTTGGAGTGGCAGGAAGATGGTGGGGAAATTCGAGAGAAGGAGTATCTACCGGTGAAGGCGTTGAGGTTTGGTGATACGGGCACTCCGGTCGATGAGAAACTTGGCCGCTACACGTTGGGTCCGCTGAAGTGCGAGGGAGACGACCTGTTCAATAACGTGGTGACGTTCCGTATAAAGGATGCAACCATCAACTTACCACCTTTCGATATGGGTCACTCGGGTGATATCTATTTTGAATTCAAGACAACTGTCGAGGATGCCGTGATTCTTAACGCACGAGGGCCTACGGATTTCATTCGGTTGAACATCGTGGGTGGCACAAAGCTGTTGTTTGAGTACCAAGCCGGTACGGGAACTCAAAAGGTTTATGTCGAGACTAGCTATTGGCTGAGCGATGATCGTTGGCATTCGGTGAGCGTCGAGCGTAATCGGAAGGAGGCTCGATTGGTGGTTGATGGATCGATTCGGGCGGAAGTTCGTGAGCCTCCAGGCCCAGTCAGGGCACTGTATTTGACGTCAGAGCTGGTTTTGGGTGCTAGCATCGACTACCGGGATGGATTTGTAGGATGCATTCGGGCGTTCTTGTTGAATGGGAACCATGTGGACTTGAGGGGATACGCAGAGCGGAAGCTGTACGGTGTCACTCCGGGATGTGTTGGACGTTGCGAGTCTAATCCATGTCTGAACAACGGAACGTGTACGGAACGGTATGATAACTTCATGTGCGATTGTCGCTGGAGTGCGTTCAAAGGACCGATTTGCGCTGATGGTGAGTGGGCTGTAGAATTCATTTCAGTTTCGACCCCAAAAATTAAATTGTTTTGTTTGCAGAGATCGGAGTCAACATGAAGGCAAGTTCGATGATCAAGTACGACTTCCAGGGTGCGTTCCGTTCGACGCTGCACGAACGTATTCGAGTCGGATTCACCACAACCAATCCGAAGGGCTTCCTGCTGGGATTCTTCTCAAGTCAGTCGAAGGAATATCTAACGATCATGGTGTCGAATTCGGGTCACATTCGAGTAGTGTTCGATTTTGGCTTTGAACGACAGGAGTTGATCTACCCGACGAAGAACTTCGGGTTGGGTCAGTACCATGACGTGCGGTTTTCAAGAAAGAATGGCGGAGCTACGGCCGTGCTGCAGATCGATGACTACGAACCGCAGGAGTACCACTTTGACATCAAGGATTCGGCCGATTCTCAGTTCAACAACATCGAGTACATGTACATTGGAAGAAACGAAACGATGAAGGATGGTTTCATTGGATGTATTTCAAGGGTAGAGTTCGATGACATCTATCCGTTGAAGTTCTTGTTCCAGGAGAATCCTCCACCAAATGTGAAGTCTTTGGGAAGTGAGTATCAGGATAAATATTTTCGAACAACTGATCGAATCCTAACGACCGATAATTTTGATTTTAGCTCCCTTGACGGAAGATTTCTGCGGAGTGGAGCCGGTAACGCACCCTCCTATTGAGGTCGAGACTCGTCCTCCGCCAGAGGTGGACGAAGATAGGCTGCGCGATGCCTACGGACCGGATACTGCTGTCTTAGGAGGTATATTTACACACTGAACGGGGCTTTAAAATAGACTGTTTAATCTTTTTTTTTCATTCACAGGCGTTCTAGCTGTTCTGATCTTGCTATTTATAATCATGGCCATTTTGATAAGTCGCTACATGAACCGCCACAAGGGCGAATATTTGACGCAGGAGGACAAGGGTGCCGATGCGGCTCTCGATCCGGACGATGCAGTAGTACAATCGGCTACCGGTCATCAAGTGACTAAACGAAAAGAGTGGTTTATTTAATGTTTTGAAAGTTATGACGAACTTTCGCTTCCCACAAACAAATCAACAATTAACAACAGCTGTAAATAATGTGTTCAACACGCGTACATCTATTTTCTTCCGTTGATTGTTTTGATCCGTATTACTACAACATTGTTTAGTTTATCCTGTACAACATCTATTTACATAATAACCACCAACCAAATTTGAGTCCGAGTAAGTCTCTCACATCACTTAGTAACTTGGTAAGCCAAATCCGTTCGATTTGAACGGAACTTTAACTAGAATCAAAGCAGGCCTTGGGGAAATACGGAGAAAAAACGGAAGCAGCATTTCGATTAGTTCTATTGTTTTGATTTTATTTCTTAAGGCGATAGATTTTTTATTATTACTGATTTTAGCCGTCCATTATCGTACTTTCTTTAAATTAATTAATTAATTAATTTCAAACAATCGAATGATAATCTGAGTTAGAGTATAAGGGCGTTTATTAGGTTCGAAAAGTTTGTTTCTTTCGAATGAACCGATACAAAAAATATAATTATCTTTCACTGCTAAACCGAATCGGAATGCGAGAGGAGAAAGTTGATACATTTTAACAGTGTAGGTTTAGTATACTGCGGTTATAGTTGTTTAGTATCTCGTTCTTTCATTTCCGGCAAATTTCTTAGAGCGCAGAGTAGCAAGATATCGAAACATTCGTCGAGTATGACAAACGTTTCACGACATGCAGCATTTCCGAAATCTTATTCTTTTTAAGCAAACATTAACATGATACAAAAACTGCAAAGAGCGCTACCATTTACAGAAAGCGGTGAAATTCAGTCGAGTTTACATCTGAAAACCTGTCAGAATTGTAAATAGTTTTTCAAATACAAAAACAAAGTAACGAAATGGTTCCGTGTTTTATTGAATCAAGAAAGAAAGAAAAAGTTTGTGCCACACGTGTGCCACGAATGCAGGAAAAAGATGGTGAGTCTCACCAATATTCTGAGTGAATGTGACGGCATTGTGAATCTGATAGACACCCTCATCGCTGCTGTGAACACAGCCGTTAAGAATCAGATTTACGGTCTCGACAGTAGAAGGTCGCGAAAGGAGAGAAAGTTTCTCTCAATTCGACTAATGCTCCGTCAGTTAAAAAGTTACGGAAAATAAATCGGGAAAATCATGAGAATCAGGCATTTAATATGCAAACATGCTTGCCAGGGGTATGCACGGCGAGGCTAAGCTAAGGTGAGCTCTGAGCCAGGGGCTTACTTCGTTCAGATAAGAGAAACAACTTGCAGTTCCGTCAGAACTCGAGTGCTATTAGCAGTTGTCCGAAAGTGCCTCATTGTGTGAACATTCAGATCGAAGTTGAAACAAAATCGAACAAGGTGAAAACATCGTACGCTCTGATTCGAAGTACAATGCAACCAACCTGCCACTGCATCTCTCTCTGAAGTGTATGTCATGAACCATCATGAGATCATCGGTCTTCCATAGGAAATAGTGAGCAAGTTAAAGAAACAGAATAACAGATCAGAACCAGCTACAATCTCAGTGACTCGTTTGGTGAGAAGAAAGCGGATGTCTGAGTAGTCGTCTATTTGGAAGCAGATGCGTATATTTTTGAACGTCTGATGAAGCAACGACATGTCAAAATTTTTTGGGAATGTTGTATTATTGTCAAATACATTGATGTCTTGCGTTGTTCCAAGTGCTCTGAGCATAGGCGTAGCCAGGATTTCATTTGGGGGAGGATTTTTTTTAGAGAGAGAGAGAGAAAAACATCGTCTCCAACCAGTGGTTGCACATACTGAACAATTAACATTAACGGATACTTAGGCTGTGAACCATTTGGCGAAATTTTTTAACTTTTGGTTAAAATTTGACAGTTCGATAGTAATTTCCCCTCCGGTTGAAAATAACCCAGCTCTGGAGCATGGTTAATTTTTACAGCTCGATAGTTATTTGTAGATCCCAAAGTGATTTGACAGCGAGCTCTATTTCTAGTCGAACATGTTAAAAGGACGTGTGTGCCAAATTGTAAAGATGTAAACATCAGATGTTTTTACAATTGTGAATAAATTTATTTACATGCAATGGATTTTAACCTGGGTTTAATCACATTTCATGAGGTAGAATAAGGTAATTCAAATTTAAATCACATTTAATCACATTTAATTTTTTTCAAATACAGAATCTTTTTGAAACAAAAAACAAAACAGTTGCTGCCAACAATTTATTTCTTTGAAACTAAAAAAAAATAATGTTGCGGCTATAATTGATATTTTAAACATGAAGAATTTTATTTTTGTTTTAAATATTTTAATTGTCAATTTAACCAGATTGTGTTTTGTTTCGAAATAATGCAAATGATTTTGATTTTGTTTAATTTTTATTCAACATAAGAATGAATTGACAAACAGTCCAGCTGCGGATAAGTTGAGCTTGTCCAATGATTCTGTTGACGATAACGATGGATATCTCTTTAATTTTGAATGAAAGAGCATTAATCTAAAAAACATAGATTACCTATCGTTCTCCCCAAGAATTTAATCCGTACATGCATTTATTTTTCGTTCCGTTCTACAAATAAATAAATATTTCAATGGTGTACTGATTTTCTGCAAATAGAAAATAGACATTAAAATTCGCATTTCATTACAAATTTTCTATTTCTTACCAGGAAAGCAACTCACAGATTGCTAAGAAAGTCCAAAACAAAGCCATAAATCGACAAACGCGACGTTAACTTCCTCGACCTCTTCAAATAATATTTCCTCCGGCGAGTCCGCTTTGCTTTTTTAATGGCAAAGGGTAAGGGTTTTTTTTTGTGGGGATTGTTTTTTAATTGGGAAAACGGGGTGGGAGGGAGAGGTTTCGGTTGGGGTGGCGGGTGGGGGGGGGGGGGTGTGTTTTTTTTTTTGTTTTTTGTGGTGTTTGGGGGTTGTTTTGGTTTAAGGGAAAAAAAAAAACCAAAAAAGTTTGAAAATTAAAAAAAAGTGAAAAGGAAAAAAATAAAACAGAAAAGAGGGGGAGAGGGGGGGAGATGAGAAAAAAAGGGAAGGGAGGTATGGAACCGGAAGGACTTGTTTTGGAATTATTAAAAGGGGGGGGTTTTTTTTTGGTGTTTTGGGTAGAAAAGAGGGGGGAGAGCAACGCATCATATATAATATAACTTATAATTATTATTGTATAAATGTAGAGTTGTGATGAAACAACAAGTAACATTAATGCGAATATTATTAGGTAAATGAGTAAACGGTGTTAGCCGTGTAAGTGGAGAGTTTGTGGATATGACACCTGGGCGAAAACGAATAAGCGAAAGCGAGCGAATATGCTGCACGAAGGAAGGAAAGCCCGGGCAGTTGAGATTAGACCCGATTGGTGAACGGACGTCGTTAAGGAAGTCTGGATCAGTAGAAGGACGCTTGGTAGGATTGCGGTACGACGACTGTACAGATTTCACAATTTGGCACAGCCGGTACGATAGAAGGTGAGTTTTTTTTTTCACAATAAAACCTTTTGGTCGTAATTTGGCCAAAAGATGACAATCTAAATACTAGATGAAAAAGAAAAAAAGAAAAGAATCATGGCAAGTGGCAATGAGATGTGGAATAATTGCAAAATGGAGGAAAGTTGAACGAAAGATTAAAAACAAGATGGCGGGTCCGGGTGGAACCCGAAGCGCTCATATAACGAGGACTAGTCAGATTGAAAGCCGAGGTGCATTGAAGCTTAAACAAAATGAAGTGGAATTAAACGAGGTGAATTAAATCGAAGTGGATTCAAACGAAGTGGATAAAAAAAGAAGTGGATTGAGTTGAAGTAAATTACAACGATGTGGATTAAAACCAAGTCATACGATGAACTATGGGCAACCACGTCAAAGCACACATAATAATTGAATTTAGGATGAAAATAATTTTGCACATATATTTGTTGGATGAAGTTCCTGTTTTATAATAGATTGTTCTTCTCTGCCTTGGAATAATTTCAGATGAATGACGAAGGAGGACTACGTTGGTCGCTAGCATCGTTCAATGCTACGGTAGATGCACAAGATCTAAGGAGAGAATGGGAAGAGTGGCACAGGTCCTTCGAACTCATTATTGAAATGAAAAATATCCAGTCACAGCATGAGAAATTGGTTATGATGTTGGCTTATGGCGGAAGAGGATTGCAGCGCATTTTTTACAATTTGAAGCCCGTGCCTGATGAAGTTACTCCAGAGCCAGTGAAAGTGCCGTTGATGCCACCAGAACTCCCCGAATATGATAACGGGATCAAGAGGCTCCAAAAGTTTTTTGTTGGCAAGACTAATGATCGCGTAGAGCTCGAAGTTTTCCGTTCCATAAGGCAAGCAGGTGACGAATCGTTCAACCAATTCGTACTCAGACTGCGCACACAAGCAGGTCGCTGCGAGTTCGGTGAGCGCGAGGAAAAGGAAATTCTCCATCAGATCACAATGGGTACCCGAGATGAGCGTGTTCGGGACAAAGGTCTGGAGAATGTAATGGATCTTGACGATTTGATAAGTTACGCGATCAACCGAGAAATTTTACTGCAGCAAAGAGAGAAAAATAAACCGTTTAGACAGGAGGAAATAGTTGCATCGGTGAAACAAAAGTGGCAATGTCAACCAGTAGCCGGTAATGGTAATCCAAATGGTTCCGGATTCAATAAAACACAAGAGAGGTATCATCAACCAATAAACCGGAAAAGTTTGTCAGATAGATCCATGGTTGGACGGCAGTCAACGGGTAACCGAAGGAGCAATGAATGCGATCGATGTGGGTCGTGGAGGCACGATGCCAATTTTCCTCGCTGTCCCGCTCTTGGATCACGATGTCACCAATGTGATACCACAGGACACTTCGCGCGGAAATGCAGAAAGGGCAGTGTTGCACAACGCAGAACTGCGTGGAAGCGTCCATTGCAGGAGACTAATGCATTATCGGAAACGGATGTGTGGAAAGAGGAAATGCCTCAACGCCCGAAGCCGGAAGATGTCTTGAAGGTAGAATAGTTTCGTTTACTTTTCCATTTATACGTTGATTATTTTGCTTAAATTTGAACCGATACTTTGATTATCTGAGAAATACAAAAATAAAATAAAAGAATTTGGTATTATTTTCATCAGAGTCTTCAACTTGTTTTATTATTCAACAGGTGAACAAGGGTATCCCGGATTTAAATGATGGACTTATTACGTGCATGATTGACAAACTTCCAGTCGAATTCCTAATTGATTCAGGTTCTGCGATTAATGCTGTTACTGAAGACGTGTGGCAAAAGCTTGTTGAGATTGACGCTAAAGTTCACAATATAAGGTCCTATTGTGAGCGTAGTTTTACAGCATACGCGAGCAATGACGCTCTGAGTGTGCGGACTATCTTCGAGGCCAACATCTCGGTAAACTCATCAAAACCACAAAGTTACGCAGAATTCTTTGTAGTAAAAGGAGCAACTAAATCATTGTTAAGTAAACGTACATCAGAAGAACTTCGTGTGTTAAAAGTAGGCCTCAACGTTAATCACATAGAAACCAAGGTGAAGCCTTTCCCAAAGTTTCCAAATGTGCAAATAAAATTGTCTATTGACAAAAGCGTAACACCGAGACTCATCTCCTACTTGAGAGTTCCAGCGTCAATGGAAAAAAGGGTTGACGATAAAATCCTGGAAATGCTGCGTACGGATGTAATAGAAAAAGTGGTAGGACCACCAGAATGGATTTCCCCAATGGTGGTTGTTCCAAAAGGCAAGAATGATGTTCGTCTCTGCATCAACATGAAATATCCAAATGAAGCTATCCAACGTGAGCACTACCCACTGCCAGTTATTGATACCTTCTTAAACAAGCTGAGAGGGTCGAAATTTTTCTCAAGATTGGATATAACATCAGCTTTCCACCACATCGAATTGCACCCCGAATCAAGAAATGTAACTACGTTCATGACAGCTAGAGGGCTAATGCGATTTAAAAGACTGATGTTTGGAATAACATGCGCACCCGAGATATTCCAGCGAGTCATGACAGAAATGTTGGCTGGTATTGAGGGGGTTATAATATACATCGATGACATCATAATATCTGGTAGAACTTCGGCTGAACATGACGAACGATTGCAAGAAGTTCTATCGGTTTTGGAAAGAAACAATGCCATGTTGAACCAGAGCAAATGTGTTTTTCGAGTACAAGAACTTGACATACTGGGTTTTAAGGTAAACGCAAAAGGTATCAGCCCCTCGGATGAAAAGATTCTGGCGATCAAGAACTTTCGAAAGCCAGAAACAAAAGAAGAGGTTCGCAGCTTCCTAGGACTGATTAACTTTGTCGGTCACTTCATTCCACGGCTGTCTACAAGAACTGAACCTCTGCGGCAGTTCATCCGAGGCGAGGTTGATTCATTTGGGGCAGCCCAGGAAAATGCATTTGAAGACCTACGAATTGAGCTAGCTAATAATGTGCGGAGACTTGGCTTCTTTGACCCTGCCGATTATATAGAGCTCTACGTAGACGCGTCCCCGGTAGGCCTCGGGGCGGTGCTAGTCCAGAGGGATAGCATGGATACACCACGAATTATCAGTTTCGCTTCAAAAGGTTTAACCGTAGCTGAGAGAACTTATCCACAAACCCAGCGCGAAGCGCTTGCCGTTGTATGGGCGGTTGAAAAGTTCTATTTCTACTTGTTTGGGTTACACTTTACGATATTTACTGATCACAAAACCTTGGAGTACATTTACGGAGGGAAGCATCAGACAGGCCGTCGTGCTTGTTCAAGAGCTGAAAGTTGGGCTCTACGTTTGCAACCATATGATTTTGTAATGAAATATCTCCCCGGAACAGCTAATATCTCGGATATCCTATCACGCCTTGTTACTCAAGAGGACACAGCATTTGATGATGGCGCTGAACACTTTTTGTTTGCAGTAGGAGAAGGCCCAGCGGCAATTACACTGACTGAGATAAAATGCGAAACCGGAAAAGACGAAACCCTAACGGCGGTTATAAAAGCACTAGAATCTGCTGAATGGCCAGTTGAGTTGTATCGGTATCAAGCTTTCAAAAGAGAACTAGGAACTGTTGATGGAATTGTGATTCGAGATGAAAGAATTGTTCTGCCAGTGAAACTGAGGGCAAGAGCACTAGAAATCGCTCACCGAGGTCACCCAGGAGTGGTTTCTATGAGTCGAAGCCTCAGGGAACGAGTGTGGTGGCCAGGTATGGATAATGACGTCACAAACAAAATCCGACAATGTCACGGATGCGCAGCAGTCAGCAGACAAAACCCACCAGAGCCTATGTTGCGGAAAGAAATGCCCGAACGGGCCTGGCAGCAAATCGCAATCGATTTTTTCTCAGCAAAGGAATGTGCTACGTTTTTAGTGATAGTCGACTACTTTAGTCGATTCCTCAAAGTTATCGAGATGAAAGGTACAACTACATCGAAAACGGTTGAGGCACTCGAGAGTGTGTTCGCAGAACAAACCTATCCTGAAGCGATTCGTAGCGATAATGGCCCACCCTTTTCTAGTGAGGAATTTGCTGCCTATTGTTTAAGCAAGAACATTAGAATTGTTCATACTATCCCTTATTGGCCTCAGATGAATGGAATGGTTGAGAGGCAAAATCAAGGGATTTTGAGAGCATTGCGGATCGCAAAAGCAACTGGTGTAGATTGGCGACGAGCTGTTCAGGAGTACGTCTATATGTACAATACCACACCTCATTCTGTCACAGAAAAAGCTCCCATGGAATTACTGACGGGACGCCCAGTGAAAGATCTGCTTCCGTCGTTGAGAACAGAACCAGGATCTCATCGTGATGACGGTGTACGTGATACCGATGCCATAAAGAAAATGAAAGGGAAGCTGGATGCAGACGGGCGACTACACGCGAAACCGTCGAATATAGATGTTGGTGACTCCGTCATGCTGAAAAATTATGATACCCGAAAGATAGAACCAAAATTTCGATTGGAGCGATTCACAGTTGTCAAGAGGACCGGTAGTGACGTGATTGTCGAGAATGGAGAGGGCGTACGGTATCGTAGATGTTTGACACATTTGAGAAAATGGCCTGAGACAGCACAGCAGCCCTCGGATGTCCCGGTGCCTGAAAAGATAAATCCCAAAGAAGTTCCGGATCTAACGAAAGGAGCAAAACGAGTGAAGCGTAACACTGAAGAAACTGAAACAAGAGAATGTCCTTCTAAGCGTCTACGTAGAATGAAGAAAACACCAGCTCGCTACAATTCATAAGCTATGTTTATGTGCAATTAATACCTTACATATAAATCGAAATAAATTTCTTTCTTACTATAATTCTTTCTTATGCGAATACTCACAAATCGCTTTTGAGATTTTTTATCCGGGAACTTTGTTTAGAATCACGCATGCCGAACATGTTTTTTTTACTGGCTCGCTGTACATGCACCACCATCATTTAGTATTCGCAGTTCTACATTAGAGTCACGGAGCGAAACATCTTTGGTTTAAATCATAGGTGAAATGTTTGTAATGCGATAATTTTCTTGAGGTTTTCTTCTCTGGATCGTTGTCGCGGATCCAACTGTAGAGTGATGATTGAACTGTTGGAATCGTTGAGATTAATTAGTGTGCCAAATAGGCATATAAGCTTACTCACGTTTTTTTTTTTTTTTTCCTTGCTCGTAAGATAGTTACGAAGGTAAAAGATGCTGTATCCGTCTTTCACAAGCATTCTTTATTGGATTTTTTTTTTTTTTTTTTACCAAAAGGCGGTAGTGCAATAATGGGTTACTATTGGGATTCTCAGGTTTCTCCTTTCACCTGTGTCTGAACAGAGGGATCGCTAATCACCGTGATTCGAGAGAGGTTGCAACTATCCAATGCTGATCTTCCCGCGAAGTCGTCGTTTGGTTTTGGATTTTCCAGAAATAAATTCCCATGTACGCGGCACCGACTGAAAACTGTACCCACTGCGTCGTAGAGCGGTGACAGCAGAAAGACTTAATCACGAGACGTTTTGTCTTGCTCACTCTCATGAGAAAGTTGAACACAGTGCCCCACTAAATATATTTTCCCCGTATGTGCTGGTGGGACAGCATCATGGTATGCACACGATAATACGCCGACTGGTGACATGAAGGCCTATTCGATGTTTGCAAAACAAATTGTTAGTTCATATTTTTTTCAAGCAGGTGGCTCAGCAGAAAAATATTTATGTTTGCCATGTTTCACACGCTAAATAAAAAATAACGCCAAGTTTGAACCATTTCAACCCGGTATAAAAAGTTTTAAGAATTAACCAATGATTTTTTTTTTTCGGACAAGGAGAGGGATGTAGAGTTGTGATGAAACAACAAGTAACATTAATGCGAATATTATTAGGTAAATGAGTAAACGGTGTTAGCCGTGTAAGTGGAGAGTTTGTGGATATGACACCTGGGCGAAAACGAATAAGCGAAAGCGAGCGAATATGCTGCACGAAGGAAGGAAAGCCCGGGCAGTTGAGATTAGACCCGATTGGTGAACGGACGTCGTTAAGGAAGTCTGGATCAGTAGAAGGACGCTTGGTAGGATTGCGGTACGACGACTGTACAGATTTCACATTAGGGAGTTGTTGGTTTTTAAATCTGCAATTTTTTTTAAATTGATTGAAATTATTTTTGAGCACAAAATTATATAGCGACAAAAGTTTTTTTTTTTTTTTGCGGTTTGTGTTTAAACAACAAATTGAATTATTGAAAAAAAAAAAAAAAATAATTAAATAAAAAAATAATAAGTTTGAAAGAGAAAAAGAGTTATAATTTTAATTTTTTAATAAATTGTCGTGTGTGTGGGTGGGATGAGGTGTGGGGGGGGGGTTTCATTAAAAAAGGAGTGGTTGGTTAGTGGGTTGGGTTTTGATTTAGGAAGATGTGAGGCTTTTGTTTCGTGGTGGTGGTGAGTCAATGTGAATATTTAATATGATTATAAAAGTTTAATGGGATTTTATTTTATTTTTTTTGGAGAAAAACAAAGTGAATATTAATAAAAATAAAAAATTTTGCAATAGGGAAAGCGGGTGGAGTAGGTGGGTTGTTGTCATCGAGGAAAAGGTGGAGGGGGTTATCTTCTCTACTCTCACCCAAAGTATTTTACAATTCCCGTCCGATTCTGGAAACAAGATTAACCGTTGTGTGTCCAACAAAAGAAAACACCTTTAAAAGGCCGACAGGGAACGTTTTTACCAACGGAACTAAAATGACCATAACTATGGAAATATCCAACCGATTTGGAATATTTTTACAGTTTTGAATTCAGAAACTCAACTACTTTCTCAAAATTGTCTAATATGACTAATGGACATCATCCGTCTCCGAAAATTCCGTATATCCGGAACCATGTTCCGAAAATGGTATACTCATAAAAGATTACAATAGAAAATCAGCAGTAATGACACTAAAGTCATTCAAAGAATACACAGGAATGTGTGCGATTGCCAAATGACAATCCGGTGACTTGATCCTGGAGCAGGATCCCATGGGGTCACGGATGATCAGAAAATTATTCGAATTGAACCCTAACAATATGCACACTTAAATCCGAATTTGCTGTTCGGTAAAAAAATTGACGAAATATTTCGGTAAACATAAAATATTACCGATTTTTCGATAAACAGAAATAATTTTACCGTAATTTTGTAACACTTTACCGAACGATTTGTTATGTTGTATTTTATGTAACGTATTCGGTAGAAAAAACTACAATTCATACGGTAAAAACAAACAATCACTGAATACGGTAAGCTTTTTACCGAACAAAACGCAAAACGAACTCTGAATTACTGAAGCCCGGTAAAGTATTATTAACTGTCAAACTGTTGGCCATTTTCTATGAAGTCTCGTGGTTCCAGTAATCGGTTGTGTTACAGAAGGCGGTCTGGAAACTTTTTATTAAAAGTTTTCATGTCGTGGCCGAAACCCGAGATCAACGGTGATTAACAGGTATACCAGAAGCTGCAGTAGCAGGATCCTCGACTCATCGAGATTTTCCGTAAGATTTCATCTAACTATGTTTAACCCTAATTATTTACAGGTTTCTCTGGTGTTGATATGTTTTTACTACCGGGAACATGTCTCCGGATATGTTCCCAGATTGCACCGCCATATCAACCATCATTATTATTGATTATATTTATCATATTATTCATAGTACGTAATTTGAACTTTAGTTCATATATCCAAACATGAATAAATAAGAAAATAAACAAATAAAAACTAATGTAGTATTGTTTAATAGAACAATAACATCCGAATATTTTGGTGTTTAACGATAAAAACAAAACAGAAATATCAAATCTCCCGTTACCGAACTGTACGGTATTTTTTGACAGTTCATCACAAAATTCGAGTACCGAACGTTCGGTAATTGATTTAATTACCGAACAGATTACCGAACGTTCAGCTGTTGAAAGTTCGGTAAAAAATTACCGTATACTGTAATATTTTCTAAGTGTGTGGGTGTCAAAATTCTTGGAACGATTCCAGTTCAAAAAAGAAGGTTGGTATATGTGATGGGTCGGGTAGGTTGGGGGGGGGGGGGGGTAGGGGGGTCCAGGAAACGGGGGGGAAAAAAAATAAACCAAAAAATACGTGGGGGAAAGTGATTTGTTGGGGGAACAAACTAAGCCTAATAATTTAAATTTAGGGGTGGTTGATGTTGGGGTTGGTGGGGGGGGGTTTTGCGTGTTGTTGTGTGTGTTTTGGCGTTTGTGTGTGGTGGTAAGTTGGGGGGGGGGGCACGCGGTAGGGGAGTGCGGGGTGGGTTTTTTTTTTTTTCTTTATTTTTTATATTAAGTAAAGTGATTATAAATATAATGGGGGCACAGACAAACAGACGTAACACTAAGAACAAATTGCCTTACAATACATCGTCATAAATTTAAATTTAGATACGTTAAAACACTAGCGCTATCTGACGGCCGCTCTGCCCATTTCAGTGTCAACCATGTTTGATTGTCTTGCCTGCCGCAACAGCTGCCAACGAGCGCGCCCATGAAACACACGCACACTACTTCAGGCTCGCTTGACTGTCAATCGTTTGTTTTGAAGCAAGCGAAGCAGGTTCGTAGAAAAGTGAAAATTAGTGGACGCTTGCTCCTCCGTTACATCAACAATCAATATGCAACTAACGATTTGAAATTGGTTCACTGTTGTAGAACCCCTTGGCCCGAAATACACCTTGAAGCCAGCACCTAACTATACATTTTTGCGCCTTTTTTTTGGTTTGGTGGTGTTTTTTTAGAAGATTTTTGGGGGGTGTGTTGGGGGTTGGGGCTGTGGGGGTAGTGACTGAGAGAAGAAAAAAAATTTGTTTTTGTTCCGGACCTTCTGGTTGTTGGGTTTATGCTTTGGTTCCCTCCCCATTATTTTTGTAATTGTATACATTAATTATATGGCGAGTCTTTGCCGTTTGCAAACACCATCCGCCCGCCTCCCTCTCTGCTTTTCTCTCTGCTTTTTTTTTTTTTCGGTTATATTTGTTTGTGGGATGATATATAATTTTAAGTTAGTTGGTGGGTCGGTATGCGTGGTCTGACTGATTGTGGTGATTGCCAACATCGTCGGAATCTGTAATAATAATTATTGAGTTGGTAAAACGAGCGAATGTTGTTTTTTTCTTATTATCCTAATTATTTTTTTGTTGATGGAGTAAAGTAATTTTGTTGTTTTTTTGTTTTGTTTGGTCACAGAGAACAGACATTGATGTCCATATACCTGTTTTTGAAAAACGTGTGTAAAAGTTAATATGGGCAGGCGGTATAAGAAGCAAGTGTAGAGAAAAACAAACAAAACTTTTCAGGTTATGTGCTAAGCTTTTAATTGATAAACATTTACATGACAGTTATCGCACAACTGCAGCGCCGCCTACCAGGAGCATAACGACATACATTTGAAATGTCGGTTTAAAGTTTTACACAAGTAGCAGACCGAAGATGAACATCTGTTCTCTGTGTTATAAGTTTGCATGAACTAAATTATAGAGTGTTTACCTACTCACTAATACCAGCGGGTGGATAGTCACGAAGAAAACGAATTTTTCTTTTGGCTCAGGAAGTACTAGCACACCGGTCTCAAGCTCGGTCCCAAGCTTAATGATTCGCCCCTAAGACCCGTACTCATACCCAAACACTCTCCAATATTTTATTAAAAAAAAAAAACGAAACAAAAAAAAAAAAAAAAAAAATTTTTGAAAAGGGAAAGAGAAAAAGAGAAGGGGGGGGGGGGGGGGGCGGGGTGGGTGGGGTATCTGGGGATTGGGTGTTTCTACATTGTTCCAATTTTTTTATCGCGTTTTTTGCTTTTTTTGTGTTGATTAAACGAAAGATAATAATTATTTTATTTTGTTATTTTTAGTTTTTTAGTTTAAGTTCAACTGTGTAAATATAGTTATAGAAGTAGGCTAGATTCGAATAATTTCTAAAGCATTTAGCTTACCTCGTAAATTCGAACATCGATCGACACCGATATCATAGAGGCGCTATGACGTGTAATCATGTACACTGACATATCGGTCAAAATTCTAAACAAACAGAAATGAGTTTAACCGAGATTTCGGTTAAATTGTGTGTAAATATTCGAAATTTTGAATTAGATTTTCATCGAAATATTGAATATTTCATGCCTATAGGCGATACCCTGCAAACATGGTGTTTGCGTCAAATCCGAATGGTACAAGCACAGCGATCTAGATGGGCGGATCAGGTAAATCAAGACTTGGAGAGCGTGGGGCGCAACCGAGGATGGAGAGAAGCAGTCATGAAC
This sequence comes from Aedes koreicus, assembly GCA_024533555.2. NCBI lineage: Eukaryota > Metazoa > Arthropoda > Insecta > Diptera > Culicidae > Aedes > Aedes koreicus. The sequence continues at coordinate 66,579 of JAHHFK020005375.1, forward strand.
CGGGTTGACGAGGTTTTATCAATGTAATTGATGTAGTGCCAATAAATGTATGTTTTTTCACCGTTCCACAAACAACATACGACTTACTCCATTTGAGAATGAAAACAATATGGCGCATGGTGGTTGACAGAGTGAGCCACGGCTTAAAACACTGCTAAACCGAAATTTCGGCATGATAGGCAGCTGTTGTCGGTTGAAGTTCAGTTTACGTTTGTTCTCGGCTCCTAGCCCCAAGTAACAATTTTAGTTTTATTCCAGCCGTATAGCATTCCTCCCGGTTTTGTTGATAAAACTTCATTCAAAACTGTTTTGTCTACCAACATCTCCTGTATGCTACTTTAAAGCCAAAATTTGTACAAAGTGGCCCACTCTATAGATGGTTGTAAAAACAATTTAATAAAACCTTTATAAGACCATAAAGATTTTGAAAATGTTCTAGTGGTAGATGCTATGACCACTTGAGAACCTTCATAAACCTATTGTCTGTCATGAAAATCAGCATACGGCCAAATGGCCACAGCTGTCAAACTTCACTGTGAAATCGAGGTTGGTTTTTGTTGTTCTGCTTTGTTCGAAAGTTCTAGTGTTGCGGTAAATTTTGTTTGATAGCAAAACATCCAAAACAAATTGAGTTTCTAGCAGCACATCATGCTCCAAATCATATGCGCATTGAATTTTATGTTGAATATTGGCACGATAAGAGCCGAAAATTAATGCGCCTCGGATATTATGCGAGTTTACAACAACAACAAAAAATTAAAACAAATTTATTCGATAAATTAATCATAAATTTCTTGAAAATTGATGGAATTTGTTACCGGCGGGTAACATTAGTTTGTTTAAAGTATGTAAATATTGATGTGGAGAGTAGGGGACCCGATTGTTCAGCTATAAACGGTCAGTTCAAATCGTTGCGGAACGGTGTGTGGACCATGAGCAGGCAACATACGTTTCTGTGCCGAACGTTAACGATGTTCGTGAACGGAGGAAGATAACCGAAATGCCGCTATGATTGCTTGGGAGACTATGAGCTACCACGGGAGCGAATGAGTTCGTTGGGCTGACGAGAGTGTTTAGTTGGTTCGATGCAGTCATTAAAGACGGACGTGTAAATTCGCGACGTGAGACGCCATTCCGTTAGTTCAATTTGGCCGACACATCATCCGACTCCACGTTGCCACGCCGGCCGTCAACGCAGTGTACCCTAACCGCCACTCCGGCCACCACGCGAGTCACAACTTCAACCGCCACCCGACTGTCAAGCCAGACGCCATACCAATTCCAGTCTGGCCACCACGCCATCCAACATAACCACGCCATTCCGGCCATCGCGTCGGCCATTAAACCAGCCACCCTGTCGACCGGCAACCCGGTGTCACCTCAACCACCACTCCGGCCACCCCGGTCGTTACCACTACAACCGCCATCCGACCGCCACGTCAGACGCTTGTTATCCTCGTCGAGATTCCGGCCACTTCCCCAGTTTAGCCGCCTCGTCATCCGGCGGCCTCGTCACCATTCCAGCCATTAATTCAGGCGCCATTCCAACCGTCAACCCGGTGTCGCTCTAACTGCGACTCAGGCCCCAACAGCAGTTACCACTACAATAACCACGTCAGACGCCATTCCAACCCCAGACTGGCCACCACGTTATCCGTCATCCTCATCGCCATTCCGGTCGTCACTCTGGCCGATCTGTCGTCTACCGCTTCAGCCATAACGCAGGCACCATCCAGCTAACACCATGTTGCACCACGCCATCTTCAACAACCATCTCTGTATTGCTCTACACTACCACAGCTTCGTTTTGGGACAATAAACAAGGTAAAACAAATCCATTTATATTATTTAGAACTCCCACGCCGTATCACCCTGAGACCCGGAACAAAAGAGGCCTTGAGTGCCCACCCCAGGAGTTGCCGTTGGCGTATGACCAGCAGCTCGGGGCTTAGGCCGGTTCCCTTCTGGAACGGAGTAGCTCCGGGAAGATAAAGTAGTCTTATAATTTCAATAAGGTTATCTAAACAAAGGCCGAAATTGGTCTCCGATCTACAGTTCATTTGCATTACATTTAAAATTGGGTGCATTTATTTTTCCACATTCCAATTATTTCTGAGCGATTCCACGAACAAGTGGGAAATTTTTCCAGTTTTTATTTTTTGTATTTTTTTATTTGCATGAAACCTTGCATACAAGTTTTTGGGGAAGAAAAACGCCGTTTTGCATACTTGGTTCGCCATTTTGAATCTAGCCTTACTTATGAGAAGGGCCTATGAAAATTGCACATGATATCGTCAAAAAATTGTATCTCGGAAACGGTTTGTCCGATTGATTTGGTGTCTTCGGCGAAGTTTTAGACAATTGTTGGTGCTATATGGAGAAAATATGCACGGTAAAAAAAAGTATGCAAAACGGCGTTTTTCTTCCCCAAACACTTGTATGCAAGGTTTCATGCAAATCAAAAAATATGAAAATTACTCGTTGCTGAAATGATATGGAACCGCACTTCTTATATTTCAATATGACGATTTGAAAAAAATCACAATGCTGCCATAAAGCCAAGTTATCTTTGCAATGACTACTTTAAAACTATTTGGTCGTTTGGTGACTTCCCTCAATGCCAATTTGCCGTTTAATGCAATTACTAGAGGTAAAATGGCTTTAAAATGCATTTACAACTGACTAATAAGATAATATGGATCAGTCTTAAAACGGCATTTCAAAACAGCATTAAATTTGGTTTTACTATGACACCGAGAGGTGCCAATGGGTTTCATATTTTATTCAGGTTTATGAGAACCTACACAGCTTGTTTAAAACGATCTTAAAACCTGGTTTTCTAAAATTCCTTTTAGTTCTATCAAAGGTTTTATTTAGACATTATGAACTCATAAAATTTTTATGAGTTCATAATGTCGAAATAAAACCTTTGATAGAAGTAAATGGAATTTGAGAAAACGAGGTTTCAAGATCGTTTTAAACAAGCTGTGTAGGTTTCCATAAACCTGAATAAAATATGAAACCCATTGGCACCTCTTGGTGTCTAGTAAAACCAAATTGATTTCTAGTGGCTTTGATAAAACCTTAATAAAACTTAAAAAGCAGGATGGTTTTGGTAATGTTACTTGGAATTGTTGCCGAGAATAGGTTTAGTAATTAAATTACCCGATATTTCAGTTGCAAGTGATGCTGAGACTCGGCATCGTTCGATTTTTTGCCGAGTTGTCAGTTAAATATGAAAATACCGAGTGGATTCAGCTAAATCTTTAACCGAGCCCGTGAATATTTTTTAAGTGTGCGGACTGGCAAGGAACTCGATGTCTTCGAGTTCAGTTTCCGTTTCGTGGGATGGTTCACCAGGAATCTCAAGAATAATGTGCGTAGCAGCAGGTTGCGACGGGATGGCACTGCCACGTAACCTAAACAATGATTTTATGTTCATAATAGATAACAACTAAATAACTTTTTTGCTTACCCTTTCTCAGGCTTGTAACAGTTTTTATAAGCTGTCGAGTTGAAATGGTCAGAGCATAGTTTTCGCTTTGTGACCGTCTTTTGTCCGCCTCCATCAAACTCCACCACAAGCTCCCTTGACTGGAAAAATTTCACCCACTGCGCGCATCTACTTGATGTCAAAATTACATTTTATGTAATAGTTATATTAATCTCGATAAATTTCATACCTTTTCACGTCACGGGGCGAACTACAGAAGCATTTTCCGCAGTTTTTATCTTCCCGATCATTTGCGTTTTGACGAAAAAAAAAAACAATACATTTCCGAACACACTCACACTTGCAAGCGATGCTAGTGTTCGGAAATCACTCAGCAGTCATAATAGACTTCTCGAAGTAAGATGTCACTAATACTGGCGTGCTGCTTTACACGTATAGGATCGATTAGTTTATTGTTTTCAACCACGAGATCAGCTGTCAAAGTGTTCAGGTTGACAGCGGTTTGTTTTTTTTTCAACCAGCAACACGATTGTATTAGTGAAACTGCTTACTAATACTAACGGCGGCAGAGAATTATATTGTCGATGCGAGCGCGGTGAGTGGTGGCTTGGCCAACTATTTGTATTCAAATTAAGCTGTGTTTTTTAGGTGGACGATGGGCATCAATTCGAGTGTTACGTTTGTTTATCTGTGTATAAAGCGGACAAAGAAATATATGTACACAGGAAAAAATCTAGTAGTAAAAAATACCATTTTACCCGACTATGGCTATCTTCAAAACTACCATGAAATTTCAGTCAAATTTACTAAGTTTATGGTAAAACTTTCAACATTAGTGGTATATTTGACAGACCTCATATTGATATCAACCGCACCGTGGTTGATCTAATCGCAGGCATGGTAAAATCAAACGCATTTATAGTCAGGTGAAAATTGTTCGTGTTTGCGCTTAATTTAATCCTCGAGATGGTAGTTTCTACTGCGGTTTTTTGCGTGTAAGGATGCAAATCTGTTCTTCGTTTCTTATCTCCGAAGAGCTCGTTTCATATAAACCAACTGAAAAAAATATTATACAGGGCTCGGGAAATCAACCTCTAATTCTAATTCCAATTCAAACACTTCATCTAATATACTCAGTTCATATTTATTCTATATCAATCCATACTTGTCTGTCACTCAATAAAATAATCGATAAAATAACCACAAAGGCTGAACATAAAATCCTATAATGGTGGGTTTAACTTGGCTTCCATTCTCTTACTTTAACTAAGTTACATCATATTATTCACCCTCTCCAACCCTCGATGATTATTTCGTCTTAACAGCCGCCTGCTTAGTTCTAATCATTTTTTTTTTTCAATTCTCTACTAGTCTCTTATGTTTACTCTCTACCATCTGTTTTTGTTTCAATTTTCTGATTAACTTTCACTTTCTCTTTCTTGTGTTTCTACGATTTCTTTCACGGATAAATGGGGAAGGGTCAACAACGTTTCTAAAACCTATCAACATACAATTATAGATAATAAGTCAATTCGTTTGACGGAACGTTCCGCTCCGAAACTGTATTTTCATGTTCTGTTTAACCTTTTTTTTCTGTTCACATTTGTGTCTACAGATTATAATTTTCACTCACCTTATGTTTTACTCTTACTCTTATTCTGCATCTAATTCACTACTTCCGTTATATTTTTTTTCCAGATATTTTCTTCACATTTAGCATTTCTTTATTGTCTACTCTTCTAGATGTGTGTAGGTTTAGTCTGTTTGGTTTTTGCTATCGCTTTCGAAAAATATGCTACTGCAACGGGAAGAAGTTTAGGTCCTACGGTTTTTAAAAAGTACGTTTCTGCTACAGTGAAGGTCTGAAAAATCGCTGAAAAATGTCCAATTTTTGGGCATCGGATGGATGCAACAGAACCGTTTCAATTTTGATCGCTGACTGACGGTCGTTGCTAAAGTGTTACTTAAAAAAAAACTTAGTCTCTCGAGGCTGATGATATGGGGACGAGGTTCTTCCAGGATAAGAAGCTGGATCATAACTCGTTGATAATTCTGTTTGATTTTAGTTTTGTTCGGTTTACTAGTTTAAAAATGGCAAAAGAGCAAAGCTGCAGTTGCTGACAGTACTGTTGACCATTGTTCTTAAAAAATATTCATTCACAATTGTGGACTATGCGGCTCACTGATAAGTAGAATTCAAAGATATGTGTTTGCCACTACAGATTTTAGGTTTCGGATTTCTAAGTTGGCCTAAGGCTTAACACACTTATCTATGGCTGGAAGCGGAAATGGTAGACTTTTGAGGGCATGATGATTTTGGATTTTGATCTCTTTGGTTTCGACGTGTGAAGGTGTCACACGATATATATATTTTTTCTATTAGTGAAAGAATTTGTAAAGATTGTTAAAACCTCATTAAAACCGTCACAAAATTAAAAAAGAAAAAACTGCATAGAGTAAGATTTTTTTTTTGATTTCGTTAAATTCTACTTATACGTTAAAAAAAATAATTCTAACACGTATGGAACATAACCCAAAAGCAATTCACTAATACTTAACAGTCTTGCGTTGAAGCCAAATATGGAGACGTCTGGTGTTTGGTGTGCTTTCGCATCGATGCATTGTACCAGTGATGGTTTCTGTTTTGTTTTGAGCACGTAGGAAGTTTTTCACACAAATTGCTCGTACGTCTTAACTTCAGTAATTTACACAACATTGGAAGAATTTAGGATTAGCTCTCATTAACTCTAGTTCGGGGACCGTGCTCACAGGAACGAGCAAATGGTGAATAATACTGCTACCACGAAGAACATGAGGACCACGTCCCTCCGTAGGTTCCGGTCCCGGTAGAAGGGTCGCGTGCTGAAGCTCTCCTTGCGCGTTTGCCGCAGCAGCCAGAGCGGAAGCATCAGATGCATCACATCCGGGATCATGAAGCCCAAATCTCGGACGACCTAGAACGGGAATGGATCCTGAGATTCTTGTTCATGTCTATTGAAATCACCTGATACCTGATGGGGATATCCTTCGCCTCGAAAAACATTTGATATGAACTGATCCACCCCACTGGCTAGGATATGCAGGATAGCAATGCCAACGATTGCCAGCGTTTTCCGAGATGTCACCACATTTTCCACATTGGCTAGATGTAACACGACGCTGGTTGATATGAGTTCCGTAATCTAAAACCAAAAAAAAATTCCGAATTACCGACATCTCCAAGAGAATTTCACTCGAGGGAACTCACCGTGAAAAACAATTGGTGATTCCATTGGTTGTAGTACTCGTCGTTGTAGTAGTTGAGATATGCCCACCAGGCGTAGTAATGCGAGAAGATAGACAACATGAACAGTATGATCATTGTGTAGCGTACCCGGTTCTGGAGTAGCAGCTGCGTTAGATATTTGGTGCACTCGTACAGGGCGATCACGCCGACCACGATCAGTAGCCACATCTTCATGGTGTTCTGGGTGGCATTGAAGTACATGTGCTTGTAGGAGGCGATCCCAGACTCGTACGTGCCTACGGATGATGTAAATGGTGAATCAAGAGTCCGAATCAGATACAATCGGGACACAAACCTTTGAAAACCGTGTCCCAGCAGGAACAGGAGCAGAAACGCTTGTCAACGTAGCGGGAGTAATTTTGCCAGAAGTACCACAGGACGGCGATGTGCGCGGGGGGAATCAGGGCCGGTCCAAGGCTACCGCAGGCCCCCGGCAGCCAGCGAAGGATGTCCATCATCATCATCCTAGATGGTTAATTCGGGTAATTCTGCAATCGGATAAGATTGGTAATTTTAGTGGTGAGTCGTAGCTGATAATTTGGATCACAATCTCAGAATTGGATAATATATGGTAGGTTTGTTACTTTTCGTCATTAGGGTGACCAACTTCAAAATAGCGAAGTCACTAGACGGATTCCACGCCAAATGACCGATAAAAGTCGAATTTTTTAAATGATCATATCCGATTGGGATAAAACATTGCATTGCCAACAAGATTAAAGACTGTATTCGATGAAATTTGGACACACGCAATTGTTCGTAACTTTTTAGCGTGTGGGTAAAAATTATTGAAATTTTAACTGAATGTATTTCATTGTGTTGTGTCAATTGTGTAATGAGTTTCGTGAAAAACGGTCGACTGATTTCAGCGATGGCTTCGAATGAAGAAATAGTGCGCCAACAAATTTTGGGCACTCACTTCGAAAACCCAAACGCTTCTCATCGATGGATCGGAAAACAGCTAAAATGAAAAATGGTAGTGGCAAAAAACGTGGCACATCAAATCCGGAGACGGCCAGGATGGTATTGAACCAAATTAAGCGTTATCCCAACATTTAGATCAGGGATGTTGCGAAAATGGCGAAAGTTTCAGTTTGTTTTGTGCAGAAAACAATGGAACGTTCTGGATTACATGTGTACAAGGTCCAGAAGGCACCGAACCTGAGCGATAAACAGAACTCGGTAGCCAAAACTCGTGCAAGAAAACTGTACAGGGAGTGGCTCACAAAACCGTTCTGCATTGTGATGGACGATGAGACCTACATTAAAGCCGACACCAAACAAATGCCAGGACTGGAACACTACGTCGCCACCTCTAAGTTGACCGTTCCGGAGAGTGTACGGAAGAAGAAACTGTCGAAATTCGCCAAAAAATTCCTTGTCTGGCAAGCGATCTGCGGATGTGGCAAAATGAGTCAGCCCTTCATCACCTCTGGGACCGTCAACGGAGAATTCTACCAGGACGAATGCCTCCAAAAACGACTTCTGCCCTTCTTGAGATCTCACGATGGCCCGACACTGTTTTGGCCGGATTTGGCATCTTGCCACTATGCCCGGCCCGTCTTAGACTGGTACAAAGATAATAATGTAGTTTTTGTACCAAAAGACGTCAACCCTCCAAACACTCCGGAACATCGCCCAATTGGAAAATTTTGGGCAATCATGAAGGCAAAGCTCGTTAAAACTCCAAAACTGATGGAAAATGAACTTGAACTAAAGAAAGTGTGGTTAAAAGTAAGTAAGCAAGTCGGTCCTATCATTGCCCAAAATTTGATGAAAGGGGTCAAGGCAAAGGTGTGGGCATTTGGGTTGGGAGAAAAGGTTCAATAAACCAATGATGTCAAAACTTAACCATTTAGTAGTACTTTATTTCCAGAAAGTTTGAAAAGAATCGGGCTCAAGGAAAATTTTTGGTGACCTATTTTGTGTGTCCAAATTTCATCGAATACAGTCTTTAAAAGTGTAGGAAATTTCATGAAATATTTGGAACATCACTTGTTGCTGATAGAGAATCGCGGGTAAGTTTTTAATAGGGCGAAACACGAATATTGTCTTAGTTTGAAGAAAGTAAATTTGAAATATCTCGAAGACGGTAAAACATAGGAAGTAAACTACGTGCATCTTTTTTTGTTGTTCAAAATTGGCCTAGAAATCATAATTCGCTTGTGTTTTCAATGTTTTGAAAATATACCGAACATGTTTCTTCAGATTTTTGTTTGTTTAAAACTTCCCCATCCACCTTAGGTCGTGAAAATGCGCATTTAGATGTCTTATTCTTGTGGTAAAAATTTGGCGAAGAAATAAGATATGCATTTTTTTTAAATATATATATTTTGGGTTTATTATGTACCGTTTTGCGTTTTTTGTATTTGGTTATTGATTTAAATTAAATGATTATTGAGCTTTCGATAAATGTAATGATGTTTCAATAATAAAAAACCACTTAAAAAGCTCGCGTCGATAAAATCGAACTATCCTTGTGCTTCGCTTTTATAGTAAGGTGCTGAATCTAAAATAGGTGGTTTAAATTCGCTAAGCTTTCCGTCTCCATACGAATCACTTAAGCGCGATTTTTAAATAATGCTCCTAACGAATAGTTAAAGAGTAGTCATTTTGAATACTTGAATAGGACTCAGATTTGAAAAGAAGGCACAGTTTCTTGGCACAGACATTTCTTTCACCCAATCATTTCGCTAAAGGATCGGCTGGAAGGCAGAATTGCACGATTAAAGTTAATTACGTTTTTTGAGATTCTGTGTATTGAGATACGTTTTATAGGTAAAATTAGTGAGTGAGTTCTAAACATCCCAAGTAACAATTTTAGTTTTATTCCGTATAGCACTCTCCCCGCCTTTGTTGATAAAACTACATTCAAAACTGTTTTGTCTAGCAACACTTTCTCTATGCTTCTTTAAAGCCGAAATTTGTACAAAGTGGCCAACTCTATAGACGGTTATGAAAACAAGTTAAAGATTTTGAAAATGTTCTAGTGAAAGATGTTATGACCACTTGAGAACCTTCATAAAACCTATTGGCTGCCATGAAAACCAACATGTGGCCAAATGGCCACAGCTGTCAAACATCACTGTGATATCGAGGTTGGTTTTTGTTGTTCTGCTTTGTTCGATTCTCTGCTCTTCTGATTCATTTAGAAGTAAAAAAAAAGGTCTAGTGTTGCGGGAAATTTTGTTTGATAGCAAATTATCCAAAACAAAATGTGTTTTCGGCAGCGTATTATGGTCCAAATTATATGCGCATTTATTTTTATGGTGAATATTGGCACGATAAGCGCCGAAAATTAATACGCCACGGAAATTATGCGAGTTTACAACAATAAGCTCAAAATCAAAACAAATTTATTCGATAAATCAATCATAAATTTCCTGAAAATTTATGGAATTGGATAAGGCAATCTAAAAGAATGCCGAAATTGGTCTCCGATCTACAGTTTACTTGCCTACCATTGAAAATTTAATGCATTTATTTTTCCACATTTCAATTATTTCTTATGTTTCAATATGGCGATTGGAAAAAAATCACAGTTTTGCCATAAAGCCAATTTTTCTTCGCAATGACTATTATAAAACTATTTGGTCTTATGGTGACTTTCTTCAAGGCCAATTTGCCGTTTAATGTATTTACTGGACGCAAAATGGTTTTAAAATGCTTTTTCAACTGGCCATAATAATATAATTTCAATAAGTCCTAAAACGGCATTTCAATACAGAATTTTACGAGTTCATAAAGTCGAAGTAAAACCTTTGATAGGGGTAAAAGGAATTTGAGAAACAAGGTTTTAAGATCGTTGTAAATAAGCTGGGTAGGTTTTCACAATCCTGACTTAAATATGAAACCTATTGGTACCAATTGGTGCCATTATAAAACCAAATTGATTTCAAGCAGGATGGTGTTGGCAAGCAGGATGGTTTCGCGTTTCTTTCTTTGTTTAGTGGACTGAGGTCCTTTGAATCATCAATCCTGCTTGAGTTATATTTCTACGAAAAAAGGTAATTATATTCAATTATGTGAGCGATTTAACTTAATACTAAAGTGAATTCGTTTTGGACACGCAGCCTGCTGTGCTTTTTTCACATTTCCGTCATCTAGCGGCGACCATCCAAGGCTCTGTCGTGGTGCGAGTCGAATTCCGTCTAAGGATCATCGAGACCCGTGTGTACCGTGAAGGCCCGCCTCTATAAGGTAGTCAATCGGAGATGTGAGTGAAGTCGGCAAAATCAGTGTAGCGAAGAATCTCCCATCGGTCGTCCAAAGCCGAAGGTAAAGTCTCTCTCCATCAATTTTTGTGGACCGGAGTAATCCGAGAGCGCGTGTCGTCAAATGCACGCTGTGAACCCGATCCAAACCGAAGGATAGAGGCTTCACCGATCCCCGCTCGGTGGAACAGATAGGTACGCGAAGCCGGGTCGCTTTGGGTATAGAGAAGACAATGGTGGCGTATGAACGCCTTCTCTATCCTCGGGGATAGAGAAGGCGTTCATACGCCACCATTGCTATCGCAGAAACAAAATCGGAAGCCGCCACTCCCTTCGCATCTCTAGTTCGGCCGCAATGGCCGCAATACACACACGGGTCATTCCATCGTTGCGCCCAAATCGCAGCGAGGACATCCCGTGGCAGCCATTACACCACCGCCATCTTCGTGGAGCCATCATCGATCTCCGTTCAAACAAGCCGCAACAGAGTCGTCGAAGTTCCAACGGGCCTCATCAGTCATCTGGTCATCCAAAAAACCTGCGCAGGTACATGGTCATGTTTGCTCTTGTTTTTCCTTTTTCGTCGAAACCGTCCAACGAGAATAAACGATGCTACAAATGAAAACGAATTCGATTTACTTAAATTTAGTTGTGTTTAACGTCAGTTACTGGGAATAAAAGACTCACTAATTTCGGGAGCCTAATTCGTTGTTTACTCAATTGGGTAGAAATTTTTCTGCAGTCCCTAAAGTACCTCGGCTGATAAAAAAGGGGAGGAGATTTAGTTTTCGTCATTAGCCGTTCAAGGGTTTTCCCTGAGCCAAAACAGTCTCTAAAGTCGGGAAAACTAAACGTGACCTGTGGTCTCTCTTCGAGAGTTGCGCTTAAGCCACCGTTTAATAAAACTCGGAATTCGTGAACGGTTACAATTAACAATTTTTTACTACAAAAAAATTGTTTCGTCCAGTCTAATATTCTCTCTATAAATCCCTATTAGTTCCCTACAATTCGTTCTCAGACATTTTTTTCATAAAATCAACAGTTGTCGAGTTTAAATTGTTGGAATTAAACTTGTGCAAAAACACTTACGACCTTTTAAAAACATACTCGAGAATATATTTGGTGTGTCTGTGTTTGGAAGGTGTCTTACTTAAATTTGAAGTCTGTGATAGGAAAGGACTGTGGACTGAAGGACAGAAAAATCGGCAAAATAAGACATCACCTTATATTTGTGTTAATTTCAATAGTGGAATGTTAAAAATCAATAGTTTTAAATATTGAAATCGAAACGTAGAAAATGTTCCGATCGAGTGTTGCAACATTTGGAAATCAATCAGCCTTAGTTGTTAACGTTCAAAACCTAACGTTAAAAAAAAAACCAAAAATGACTGAAATTTACGTCATGGCATGTAAAATGAAGTCTTCAGTTTTTGGTTCGTAAAAATTCAAAAGAGGACGAAAATTGGAGTGTTTCTAGCCGCTTTGTTTGGGTGTAGAATCAATCTACACAGAAAAAAATAATTAATTTTAACAAACGCGTAAAATTTCCCTTCGTTTAATTCAAAGCCAAAGGAAACAAAAACAACAAAATTATTTGCAATATTTCATGCGCCATACAACAATGTTCGAAATCTTTCATTCAACAGGATAGATTCAAGCGTTATCTGGCTTAAATTTATAAGAAATATCCCATTATATTCTGCCAAATCTAGCATTCCCTTTATGTGCATTAAATAACGCAGAATATTCAATTTTTCTTTCATACTGTGGATACAGCAGAGATGCATCAATCTACAAGCAAACAGCTAAGACAATTTATAAGTTATAGACTGTTCCAGAAAGTATAAGCACACCTTCAAAATAACAAAAAAGTCATGTTTTTTTAATTTTAATAATTTTATTTGGCAAATCATATTTGTTTATTGTGTTTTGTATGATATTTTTTTCTCGTTTAATCAAAATATTTAATCATAGCCAAGACTCCTAACTTTTCCTCGAGTTTGACCCAGTAGCTTCTGCACAGTGGTACTTCCCACCATTTTGACCACTTTTGGCCAATCTTTTTTGTCGTCCGCTGGTTTTATGAATTTTTGAAGCTTTGCTTTGGTTAAAGCCCAAAAAGTCTCGATTGGCCGTGCCTCCGGGCAGTTCGGCGGATTCATGTCTTTCGGCACGAAACATACATTTTGACTTTTTTACCATTCTTAAGTGTCCTTTCCGTAATGACATGACGCCAAATCAGGCCAAAACACTGCTTGACCTTCGTGCTGCCTGATCATCGGCAATAATCGCTTCTGGAGACATTTCTTAACGTACTTCTGAGTGTTCATCGTCTCCGTTGTGATGTACGGACTAGATGTTTTACCACACTCGCATATTGTCTGCCAAACCATAACCTTCTTACCGATTTTTTCGGTAAAAATTGCCTTCTCCGTTTCGGGGATGTCTTTGTCTTCGCTTACAGTATAGAATTGTGGTCCGGGAAGCGTTTTGTAATCTAGTTTCACATACGTTTCATCGTCCATTATTATACACCCAGAATTTCTACACAATAACGAATCGTAGAGTTTGCGGGCCCGTGGTTTCACGGACGCGGCCTGTTTTGGGTTCCTTTTGGGTTTTTTTCTGCTTCCGGTATGTTTTTAGCCCAAGTCTTTCTTTGGCACGCATGACGTTACTCGAAGAGTTCCCTAGTTTTTTCGCAACATCCCGAACGGAAGTCGTTGGTTTTCGCTTGTAGGCATCCCTGATCTTTTTATCGATATCCGGACGTTAGGACCGGTTTTCCGACCACCCTTCGGCGCATCTTCAAACTTACACTGTTCTCTATATTTTCGAATCGCAGATCGTACCGCTCCGACGCTTACACCCTCTTCCTTGGCCAATTTTCTCAAGGAGAATCCGCTCACAGTGCACCATTTGTGCACGATACTTTTTCGTTGTTCCGGAGTAAGACCGCGTATTTTGATAGGTAACACAAAACTGAGATGCAGGGTAGGCAAGGAGGGGAGGAGAAACAAACGAATCGCTAGAACCAGATCAAGCAATAGGTAGTATATGAGCACGATCGGTCGCATATTCTTTTACCAGTCAAGGGGGTATCTTCCCCCTTGCCTACTCTGCATCTGGGGTAGCTTGGTAAAAGAATATGTGTTCGATCGCAAACTACCGTTCAAATGCCCTCCGCTCGTTTTCAACTTGTATCTTTCAATTTCATAGCCTGCCGTTACGCTAAACGGAACTATCAATACTTTCTCTTCATTTCTCTTTGTTCTAGCAATAAATTACTGTCCATTCCTAGAGCCTCTCATGTTGATGAGAAATTATCTGCTTCTGACAAATTTCATCCTTTTTCATACCAACGCACCTCTCCACCGCATAATCAACAAAAAATCACAACTCGTCAAAAATGGAATCACTGAAAATTGTTTAATTCTGTTGGGGGGGGCCAGGTGAAAAATTCATCTTATCCGTTGTTGGGGTCGGTGTTTGTGGAAAATTGTGTATATGTGGTGGTGTTTTTTTTTTATTTTTGTGTCTTCTCTTGTGTGTGAAATTTGTTTTTTTTTCTTTTTTTTTGGGTTTTGTTTTTGTTTTTTTTTTTTTTTTTTCTTTTTTTTTTTATATTTATTTTGTATCCACTGTCAATCGATTAATGCTAGAGGACTATGGCAGAAACCGAGGGGAGAGACCCCAAGTAACATTGCTAACACCATCCTGCTTTATTAAGTTTTATTAAAGTTTTATGAAAGCCACTTGAAATCAGTTTGGTTTTGTTATGGCACCAAGAGGTGCCAATAGATTTCATGTTTTAGTCAGGTTTATGAGAACTTACACAGCTTGTTTACAACGATCTTTAATCCTTGTTTCTTAATTTCCTTTTACTTCTGCCAAAGGTTTTATTTTGACTTTATGAACTCGGAAAATGCTGTATTGAAATGCCGTTTTAGGACTCATTGATATGATCTTATTATGGTCAGTTGAAAAAGCATTTTAAAACCATTTTGCCTCCAATAAATGCATTAAACGGCAATTTGGCATTGAAGGAAGTCACCATAAGACCAAATAGTTTTATAATAGTCATTGCGAAGAAAAATTGGCTTTTTGGCAAAACTGTGATTTTTATCCAATCGCCATATTGAAATATAAGAAATAATTGAAATGTGGAAAAATAAATGCATAAAATTTTCAATGGAATGCAAATAAATTGTAGATCGGAGACTGATTTCGGCATTCTTTTAGATAATCTCATCCAATTTCAAGCCCTTTTCAGGAAATTCATGATTAATTTATGGAATATATTTGTTTTTATTTGATTTAGCTTGTTGAAAATTCGAATAATTTCCGAGGCGCATTAATTTTTGGCTCTTATCGTGCCAATATTCACCATAAAAATAAATGCGCATATAATTTGGAGCATAATACGCTGAAGAAACTCAATTTGTTTTGGATAATTTGCTATCAAACAAAATTTCCCGCAACACTAGACCATTTTTTTACTGCTAAATGAATCAGAAGAGCAGAGAATCGAATAAAGCAGAACAAAACAAAAAAAACCTCGATTTCACAGTGAAGTTTGACAGCTGTGGCCATTTGGCCGTATGCTGATTTTCATGGCAGCCAATAGGTTTTATGAAGGTTCTCAAGTGGTCATAACATCTTTCACTAGAACATTTTCAAAATTTTTATGTTCTTATAAAGGTTTTATTAACTTGTTTTCACAACCGTCTATAGAGTGGACCATTTTGTACAAATTTCGGCTTTAAAGAAGCATAGACGAGGTGTTGGTAGACAAAACAGTTTTGAATGAAGTTTTATCAACAAGGCCGGGAGGAGTGCTATACGGCTGGAATAAAACCAAAATTATTACTTGGGACATCTCCTGATATTGACAAAATATGGTATCATAATACCATTAATACCAAGATTAAAATTAAGGTACATCAAGTTTTGAGTAAATTTGATTTGACGTGTCGAGCCAACAAAACACAAGAGATGGTTACAATATTAATACCTAATAACGATATATGGTTGGTAAATGACTGGACAATGCATACCACTGGTACTTCGCGTACCTGCAGGTATAAAATAGATCCTACTGCAATCCTTAGCCTCTTGTCCAGTAACTCCTATCCCTACCTCCCCGTGGTGTCGACTGGGGTATGAGTAACCATAGGAAAGATCGGGTAACCAACCCCGGTGGGACCTTGGTCATATGCTGACAGGGAAGGGGGGCTGCCCTCTTCAAAGGGTGCAGTCTATCTGACCGTCTGTTCTCCATGTCAGGGGCGGCTCAAAACAGCGTCTGTTCTCCATGTTAGGAGTGACTGATCATCGTCCGCGTGCCAGCGTGGGACTCTAAACAGTGCTGTGCACGATGGACCTTCGGCGTGACAGGGGGTTGGGGAAGGCCTAACAAGTCATCCTTAAAAAAATCAATGTTACAAATAATACAGAAGTTAATACGGACCGGAACAATCGGCAAAGACCTAGGCGACGAAATAAGGACTACGATAGGAAACGCAGAACATAGAACTGCAAATCGTTCTGCTTCCCTGGCTGTGATAGGATAATCTACGACGAACTTCAACCACGTAACTTCGAAGTCGTAGCACTGCAGGAGGTTTGCTGAACAGGACAGAAGGTATGGAAAAGCGGGCATCGAGCGGCTACTTTTTACCAGAGCTGTGGTACCACAAACGAGCTGGGCACCGGCTTTGTAGTGCTGGGCAAAATGCGTCAACGCGTGATTGGATGGTTTCCGATCAACGCTAGAATGTGCAAGCTGAGGATCAAGGGCCGATTCTTCAACTACAGCATCATCAACGTACATTGCCCACACGAAGGGAGACCCGATGACGAAAAAGAAACGTTCTACGCACAGCTAGAGCAGGTGTATGATGGCTGCCCGCAGCGGGACGTAAAAGTCGTCATTGGTGACAGGAACGCTCAGGTAGGACGGGAGGCAATGTACAGACCGGTAATAGGGCCTAACAGCCTGCATACCGTATCGAACGATAATGGCCAACGATGCGTGAACTTTGCGGCCTCTCGTGGTCTAGTAGTCCGAAGTACCTTCTTCCTCCGTAAAGACATCCATAAAGCCACTTGGAGATACCCTGACCAAGAAGAGAATCAAATCGACCATGTTCTAATCGACGGGAAATTCTTCTCCGATATCATCAACGTTCGCACTTACCGCAGCGCGAATATAGACTCGGACCACTACCTAGTTGCAGTATGTATGCGCTCAAAACTCTCGACGGTGTACAACACGCGTCGATTTCGGATGCCACGACCTAACATTGAGCTACTACGGGAAACCGAAGTTGCCCAGGAATACGCGCAACAGCTAGAAGCAGCCCTACCAACGGAAGAGCAGCTTGGCGCAGCTACTCTTGAGGATGGCTGGAGAGATATTCGAACCGCCATTGGTACTTCTGCACCGAATCGAAAAAATGGCTGGTTTGATGGCGAATGCAAGCAGTTAGTAGAGGAGAAGAATGCAGCACGGGCGAGAATGCTGCAACACCGTACGAGAGCGAACGTGGAACGGTATAGACAGGCACGGAACAGGAAAATTCTATTCTTCGAAGGAAAAAGCGCCAGAGGGAAGATCGAGACCACGAAGAAATGGAAGTATTGTACCGTGCTAACGACACACGTAAATTCTACGAGAAGTTAAACAGCTCGCGCAAAGGCTACGTACCACAAGCTGATATTTGCAGAGATCTGGATGGCAACCTTCTCACAGGAGAGTGTGAGGTGATTGAAAGGTGGAAGCAGTACTTCGACGAGCATCTGAACGGCAATGCTACAGCGAACGAAAGTGGCACGGTAATAAATCTAGGAACACGCGCAGAAGATGACAGGACCCCGACCCCAACCCTTCAGGAAGTTGAGGAGAAAATTGATCAACAAAGCTGCGGGTGTTGACCAACTCCCAAGCGAGCTATTAAAATACGGTGGTGAAGCACTGGCCAGAGCGCTGCACTGGGTAATTACCAAGATTTTGGAGGAGGAATGTTTACCGGAGGATTGGATGGAAGGAATAGTGTGTCCCATCTATAAAAAGGGCGACAAGCTGGACTGCTGCAACTGTCGTGCTACTAAGCGCCGCCTACAAGTTGCTCTTCCAAATCTTATGCCGCCGCCTTTCGCCAATTGCAAAGGAGTGGGGCAATACCAAGCGGGATTCATGGGTGCCCGCGCTACCTAGGACCAGATTTTCTCGATTCGACAAGTACTGCAGAAATGTCACGAATACAACGTGCCCACACATCATCTTTTCATCGACTTCAAATCAGCGTATGATACAATCGATCGAGACCAGCTATGGCAAATCATGCACGAATATGGATTTCCGGAAAAACTGACGCGGTTGATCAAAGCAACGATGGATCGAGTGATGTGTGTCGTCCGAGTATCAGGGACGCTCTCGAGTCCCTTCGAATCTCGGAGAGGGTTACGGCAAGGTGATGGATTGTCGTGTTTGTTGTTTAACATTGCATTGGAGGGTGTGATTCGAAGAGCTGGGATAGACACGAGTGGCACGATCTTCAGGAAGTCTGTCCAACTATTTGGCTTCGCCGACGACGTTGATTTCGTAGCACGTAACTTTGAGACGATGGCGGAAACGTACATCAGACTTAAGGCTGAAACTGGTAGGATTGGGCTTGTGATTAATTCGTTGAAAACAAAATACATGAAAGGAAGAGGCTCACGAGAAGACAATGTTAGCCTCCTACCACGAGTTCAGATCGACGGTGATGAAATCGAGGCAGTAGACGAATTCGTGTATCTGGGCTCATTGGTGACGACACCAGCAGAGAAATACAAAGGCGCATTATGGCTGGCAATCGTGCCTCCTTTGGACTCCGAAGGACGCTAAGAATGAACAAAGTTCGCTGAACTACGCAGTTGACCATCTATAAGACATTAATTAGACCGATAGTTCTCTACGGCCATGAAACATGGACATTGCTAGTGCACACTAAGAAATTATGAATTTTATACGAGACGTAATTCAAGTCTGTAAAAAGTGGGGGAACGTAAACAAAGAATTCGTGTAAAATTATGTCTTCTGAAACTGACACATACGCATTTCGACGAAAGATGTGTTTGATTGAATTTATTTTCTCATCTCTTTGAAATCATTCTTATGTGCTAAAGGATGCTTGCATGTGTCGGTCTTAGGGCACCGACATTTACATGGCATTTTGGTAGTGTTTGGATGACCAATACGCCCTTGGTGTCTTTGAACGGAAGGTGCTGCGTACGATCTACGGTGGAGTGCAGATGGAAGACGGAACGAGGATGAGGCGAATGAACCACGAATTGCATCAGTCGACTACGATGGACTGGGCATGTCGTAAGGATGTTGGATGACAGCCCTGTGAAAATGGTTTTCGAAAACGAACCGACGGAAGAAGAGGCGCGCAACGAGCAAGGTGGACCGATCAAGTAGAAGGTGACCTGCGGACCCTCCGGAGACAGCGAGGCTGGCGAGGAACAGCCATGGACCGATTACAATGGAGACAACTTATGTGTACAGCAGAGGCCACTCAGGCCTTGGTCTGATTGGTAAGATAAGTAACGATGTTAGACAGTTAATACTATTAGGTGAGCAACTAAGTTCTCGCTGTTTTTTGGTGAAAAAGGAACTTTATTTTGAAAACAAAGGTTACAAACGAATTATTCAAAGTATTGCCCATCATAGCTAGGCTTTTTTTTTTTTGGGGAAGGGGAATGGGGGGGGAAATTGGGGTGGGGGGGGGAGGGGGGAAAGAAGGGGGGGGATGGGGGGAGGGGGGGGGGGGGGGGGGCTGGGGGGGGGGGGGGGGGGGGGGGGGGGGGGGGGGGGGGGGGGGGGGGGACGATTTTTTTTGTCTGTGTTCTGTTGTGGGGGGGGGTGGGGGGGTGGGTGGGGGGGGGGGGGGTGGTGTTGAAAAAAAAAGGAAAAAAAGGGGGGGGGGGGGGGGGGGGGGGGGGGGGAGGGGGGGGGGGGGGAGGTGTCGTTGGTTGGGGGGTGGGGGTTGGTCGGGGGACTTTTCTTGTGCGGGGGGGAAGAGAAAAAAAAGAAAAACCTGAAGGGAGGAACCGGTGGGGGGGGAGGAAGGGGGGGGGAGGCACACGGTGGGGGGGGAAGGAGGGGTTGGGTGGAGGGGGAGGGGAAATTGGGAAAAGGAGACAGGGATGGGGAGGGAGGGTGGGGGGGGGGTCGGGGGAGAGGAAAGAAAGTCGCAAAGGGAAAGGGAGGAAAAAAAAAAAAAAATAAAAAAAAAAAAAAAGGTGTGGAGGGGGTGGGAGGTTGGGGGGTGTGTGGGGGGGAGGAGGGCAAATACGGGATTGGGAAGGGGGAAGGGGGATAGTATATAATGGGAATGTAGTATGTAATATAATTAAAATAATATATATAATAATATTTTTATTTGTTGAGAGGGGGAAGAAGATATAGTGTGTTTTTGGTTTTTTTTGGATGGGGGGGAGGTATTGGGTTTTGTGTTTGGTGTGGGATGTCAGGTTCAGATAAAATAGAGTATCTTGCAGACTTCTGGCGCACTATACAGAACATGAGACGATAAAACGCACAGAGTACAACCGCAACTGCATCGGTAGCAGCTGTTTTGTCATGCTTGTCAGTAGTTTTAATGAACCCTAGCAGGTACTGACATGCCATGCCATCAGATGCACAGATAAACCGGTGCAACTCTTCCGCGATTTATGAAATCCGGAGCACTTTGCGATTTAGGCGTAATTGCATTTGTAAACAAACACTTCATCCACCGATTCCACGCGAGTTTAAACTCAATCGTGCAAACAAAATCTACCAAATCATAGAGGTAAATGTTATCTACTTGATTCTAATGCTAGTTTTCAAGATTGAGCTTATATTCGCGAGGAACCAGCGATTGAAGTGTTTGTTTACAAATGCAATTACGCCCAAATCGCTAAGTGCTCCGGAAATGTTCGCTTGGGTTGGCTTGGGTTGCACGTGAAGGCTAAGAATAGTTGGCGGTGCGTGTGCTTGTGTGTTGAATAAATATGTTGAACAGCAGTCTGAGGTGGTCATAGAAAGCTTCTCTCAGTATAGGCAAAAGGTACAGTGGCGGAAATCGACTTTTCATATGGGATTTGTTGTTGTTGACTTCTTCTTCAAATCTAACTCGTTCGATGTTCCCACCGGGCCGAAAAACGAACCAGCCGCCTCAAACTCGTCGATACCGTACCTTCACCCCGGGGGGCCAATACTGTAAACAGGAGTGCATAAATTCATGGCATGCCATGCAGAAGAGCACAGTGTTTATGAAAGGTTGAACTCTAATGTTAAAGCGAGTTGGATCATTTGTGACTATCTGTGCGCAAAAAGGAATCTGAAAACACCCTCTGTTGCTCTACTTTTAGTAGATTGTAATAACTGTGTTTCGTGACTGGTATCAATTAAGCGCCGCCACCAACCAGTGATGGGTGGTTGGTTCTTCTTTTAAGGATCCACTGATAAAGAAGCAGGGGTGTTTTTATTAACAGCTAGAGTGGATACTTGAAAGGTTACTGCTTTCGTGTAGAACCGGGCGACACCACCGCCTGCAATACAGCTACATAAATTGAGTGTCTGAAACATAAAACTCGAATTCACGACTGGTTTGCCCTTTCCCGACCTGAAACATGCTAGCCGTTTTCCGGTTACAAGTCCAGTCCGATCAGCTGTTAAAAATAAATTCACAGACCCATTTGAACACGTTGTTTAATGGCAGAATTATGTCTGTTTAATTTCGCCATCAAAGTTTTGACGGTGTTTGTAAAAAAAAAAAAAAAAACATTTGCATAGCATTCCATGATTTTCACCGTTCCCACACAAACAGTTCTTTCTTGGTATGCTCTATTTATAGCAGTTTGTGAGCGCAATAATCATAACAACACATATGGGTAGATTAAGTTACTTTATTTTTATTACACCGCCCATTTTCAACGGCAAATCGGTTTTGGGAAATATGTGCCGAACATTTGCCTCCGTTGCTGTCATGTAGAACGGTTAAATGAGACATTTTATAGGAAATGACACAGAAAAGAGTATTTTATCTCGTTTTCACCAACATCGTCAGAAAATTGCGTTCAAAGAGTTAACAATTGAACCTAGTGACATTCACATCATGCTTAGAAAACAGTACACGGAAACAGCATCCCGAGTTGACATACATTCCGAACACAAATCCCGATGAGTAATGGCCTATGCTGCAGTTTTCCACTTTTCGAACTGATTATACCCGTGCCAGCGAAGGAAACTTTTCCGATTCCCGATGTTGTTGGAAAATACGGCCGGCGTGGGAAACACGGGAGAAAGCAATTCAAAGCGTAAACAAAAGGGGTGGGTGCAAACATGTTTACCTCCTTTTTTTTTTCGTTCGGATAGTTGAATTTCGACGCCGTACGTGAACACGTTGGAAAGGACGGAGTTTCGTGAGAAAATCTAATTGAGATGCAATAGGAGGATAAATTCTAGAAAATTATGGTTTTCAGTGGATTGGGACGAAATCGAATCGATGGTGAGATTTTGTTTTGATAAAAGTGTGTCTTCAGTAAGTTAGCCGTTTTACAAAAATACATTTGCATCATTTGCATTTTTATTAGTTCAAAAACGATTTTAAACAACTGTGTTAAATCGGCATTCTTTCGCCTTTGTGTTGCAGCCTTTTTTTTGCGGCCTCTTTTTCGACCACAGTAGCAACGAAGTCATCATTAGTTGATATTGCTGCTTTCTGTGGCTTTCTAAGGCCACTTTTCTGTGGAGTAGTTCTTAGAATAGGCCGAATGCTTGACAACTTGTCGTCTATCCACTTTCCTGACTCCTTCTTTTTCAAGCCTGCTGGTCGTGGTTGTCCATCTACGTTGGATCTGACTCTCTCTAACAACACGCTGAACATGACAAAGCCAATTAGTTTGAACGAACTGTCATCGGACCATCTCCCGGTTACGTTTAACGTTAGCCTCTCAGCCCCAACCGTTCGAATGACAACAAAAGTCCGATGCTACGCCCGTGCCAATTGGCCTCGGTTTTAACGTGAAATCCACTCCAAGTTGAACTTGATAGACCCAGCAGTCGTTGGTCTGAATATCGAAGCAGAGATTGACGCTGCAATAGAGCTTCTGACTACAACTATAACGGATGCTGAGACTGTTTCGGTTCCTGAAGCCCAAAAACGTACTTACCAGACCGCAACTAATCATGAAAGCACCCGGAGACTGATCGCATTGCGTAATAAACGTCGCCGGCAGTGGTACAGAACTAGAGACCGCTTATATCAGGCCGTAGTAACGTCACTGAATCGGAGGATATGAGAGGAGTGCGACCAAGCTAAATTTAGCAAATTTAAGGAAACACTGCGTATGCTGAACGACGATCGAGACACACTCTGGAGAATCACCAAGGCACTGCGAAAATCCACGAAATATAGCCCACCTTTGCGACAAGGAGACAACATTATCGCTTCCCTGGTTGAAAAAGCGCAGCTAAAGCATTTTATAGCTTCCGGGACTTCAACAAGAAATTTAGTGAAAGAGGTTTGAATACTCGTGGGGGGGGGTGAGAGGTTTGTTTTTTTTTTTTATTGGCCACGAGTTTCGCACGAGCACACTCAAATCAGATGGCAGACGATGCAGATACTGTTGCTGTGGTAAACGAGTCTATCGCACACATCGACCACACTCAACCATCTGGTACTCACCCATGGCTGGTTCACCCAAAGGAAGTGGCTCAGGTCATTTGAAGACTTAAATCCAGAAAATCCCCTTGTCAAGACAACATCCGGAACTGCGTCCTCAAGAAATTGCCTCGAAAAGCTCATATATTCATCGCCAAAATCTTCTCCGCCTGTTATTCGACTTGGGTACTTTCCCCCCAGTTGGAAACATGCAGTTGTGATTGCCATCCCGAAGCCAAACAAAGATTCAACGGACCCGTACAACTATAGACTGTTCCAGAAAGTATAAGCACACTTTCAAAATAACAAAAAAGCCATGTTTTTTTTAGTTTTAATAATTTTATTTCGCAAATCATATTTGTATTTGTGTTTTATATGATATTTTACTCTCGTTTAATCAAAATATTTGATCATAGCCAAGACTCCTAACTTTTCCTCGAACATGACCCATTAGCTTTTGCACAGTGGTACTTCCCACCATTTTGACCACTTTTGGCCAATCTTTTTTGTCGTCCGCTGGTTTTATGGATTTCGAAGCTTTGCTTTGGTTAAAGCCTAAAAAGTCTCGATTGGCCGTGCCTCCTGGCAGTTCGGCGGATTCATGTCTTTCGGCACGAAACATACATTTTGACTTTTGTACCATTCTAAAGTGTCCTTTGCATAATGACATGACGCCAAATCAGGCCAAAACACTACTTGACCTTCGTGCTGCCTGATCATCGGCAATAATCGCTTCTGGAGACATTTCTTAACGTACTTCTGAGTGTTCATCGTCTCCGTTGTGATGTACGGACTAGATGTTTTACCACACTCGCATATTGCCTGCCAAACCATAACCTTCTTACCGAATTTTTCGGTAAAAATTGCCTTCTCCGTTTCGGGGATGTCTTTGTCTTCGCTTACAGTATAGAATTGTGGTCCGGGAAGCGTTTTGTAATCTAGTTTCACATACGCTTCATCGTCCATTATTATACACCCAGAATTTCTACACAATAACGAATCGTAGAGTTTGCGGGCCCATGGTTTCACGGACGTGGCCTGTTTTGGGTTCCTTTTGGGTTTTTTTTTTGCTTTCGGTATGTTTTTAGCACAAATCTTTCTTTGGCACGCATGACGTTACTCGACGAGGTCCCTAGTTTTTTCGCAACATCCCGAACGGAAGTCGCTGGTTTTTGCTTGTAGGCATCCCTGATCTTTTTATCGATATCCGGACTAACAGGACCGGATTTCCGACCACTCTTCGGCGCATCTTCAAACGTACACTGTTCTCTATATTTTAGAATCGCAGATCGTACCGCTCCGACGCTTACACCCTCTTCCTTGGCCAATTTTCTCAAGGAGAGTCCGCTCACAGTGCACCATTTGTGCACGATACTTTTTCGTTGCTCCGGAGTAAGACCGCGCATTTTGATAGGTAACACAAAACTGAGCACTTTTTTGATGCTATGTCATTTAGACATGTGCAAACAAAAGGACGCAGCCAAAGATGTTGAAATATTTCATTATATTCAAAGGGACATTTAAAATAAGGTGTGCTTATACTTTCTGGAACAGTAGTTATAGTCCAATAAGTCTGTTACCCACTTTTAGCAAACTATTAGAGCGAATAATCCTAAAGCGTATCGAGCAGCACCTAGAAAACTCAAGGATTATTCCTGATGTGCAGTTTGGATTTAAAACAGGGCACTCTACCAACCACCAACTTGTTCGCCTTGTAAAGGATATACGTACCAATTTTTCACAAAGCAAATCGTCTGGCATGGTGCTACAGGGTGCGGCAGAAAATAATGCTTCAAACTTGAGTATTGGGTTAATTCGTGTAGCTAGTGACTAATTTCTGTCGAAAGTGTATTTGTTTATGTTTACTTTCAAGTGCTACATCCAAACATTCTATTTGTTTTCTTGCAAATTCGTCAAAATGTTCGCGAAAGAAGTGATCACCAGTTTGTTGCTCGCCCAGAAAAAGCCGAAAGAGATTGCCAAGGTGGTAGGGTGCTATTTGGCAACAGTTTACCGCATAAAAAAGTCCCTGCAGGATGGTCCTAAGCAGCGGAAGCCGGGAAGCGGACGTCCGCGCTTTGCACGCACGCCGAACGTGATCAAATCGGTCCGTGCAAAAAATGCTCGCAACCCGGTGCGTTCCATAAGGAATTAAGAGTGACTCGTTCCAAGAGATTCCTTTCCTTGTTGAAGAAGGCAAAAAATGATAATCCTGTTCTCCGACGAAAAGCTTTTCAGCATCGATGCTGTGGCCAACAGCCGCACGGACCGGTTCATTTCACCGCAGAAAATGGAGAACGTACCGGAAAAAGTGATAGTAAAATTTCAAACCAAACATCCGGCTGGTGTCATGATGTTTGGCTTGGTGGCGTCCAACGGTTTGAAAATGCTGCCTGTTTTCATTGATGCTGAAGTTCAAATCAATACCGAAGTGTATATCGGTATTTTAAAGGACCAGGTGCTTCTCTGGGTGAAGGCCAACTTCTCCGAGGACCAAAACGTTGTCCTACAGCAGGATGGAGCGCCGTGTCACACGTCCAATCGAACCCAACAATGGTTGAACGATAACATGAAGTTTTGGCCAAAGGATTTGTGGCCCCCTAGCAGTCCAGATCATAATCCGTTGGATTATTCGATTTGGGCATATGTTGAAGCACGAGCCTGCAAAACATCACACCCTAGTATGAAAACCCTGAAGTCAACCATAACACGCACATGGCAGTCAATGTCGGAGGACTACGTCTGAAAGGCATGCTCTGGCTTCCGGCGTCGGCTCGAGGATGTTATTAATAAAAATGGAGGACACATTGAATAAATTTGTTTAAAAGGACTTTATAAAGATAACTGCACTCGAAAATGTTGATATTATTGCTTGAATTAGTTGAAAATGGGATTTGAAAGAAATAGAACAAATTTTCGCATTATTTTCTGCCGCACCCTGTATTGCTTGAATTAGTTGAAAATGGGAGTTGAAAGAAATAGAACATATTTCGCATTATTTTCTGCCGCACCCTGTATTGGATGTAGAGAAAGCATACGACTTAGTATGGCAGGAGGCAATCCTGCATAAAATGTTACTGGGGAACTTTCCCCTCTATATTTTGAAAATCATCCGCTCTTTCCTGCTAAATCGCTCCTATCATGTGTCAGTCGATGGATGCATATCAAATCGACACCTAATACCATTCGGTGTCCCACAAGGTGCTGTTCTAAATCCCACGCTTTACAACATCTTCACCGCTGACCTAGTGATGCTCGATGATGTGCGATACTTTCTCTTCGCTGACGATACCGGATTCGTCGCATCGGAATCTGATCCAGTCATTGTGACCACCAGGCTGCAAGTGGCCCAAAACCCAATTGAAATCTTCCAGAAAAAGTGGAAAATAAAGACCAACGCTGACAAGTCGCAAGCAGTCTTTTTCACACGCAAACGAAGCCTACAAAAACTTCCGCAAAACTCTGTGTGTGGACGGCAAATTCCATAGGGCTTACTCTGGACTGCAAACTTACGTTTGCCACCCACATCAAGCACACTTTGAACGGGTGCGATAAGCTCACAAGGGTGCTCTACCCGCTCATCAACCGGCGCTCACATTTGAACATCAACTCCAAACTGCTGCTGTACAAGACGGTGTTCAAGCCGTCAATGACCTACGGTTTCCCTGCGTGGTACGATTGTGCTTTCACCCACAAGAAAAAGCTTCAAGTGAAGCAGAACCAAATTCTCAAGATGATGCTCAACCTGGATCCTCTGCACCAAACTGACGACGTCCACAGAATTGCAAAGCTGGAAAAGATCGACGATTGGTTCCAACGTGTTCTTCCAAAGTTCTGGATGGGATGTGCCACCTCAGCAAACCCCCTCTGCTGGAGCGTCTGACTGCGTAGACTGTGATAATAGAATAAGCATATGTTTTAAATTAACTTTCCTTTAACTATCCTTTTCCTATATTCAAAGTCGAGGGTTTTTTTTAAAATTTTCCTATCAATCGCCCAATCGTGTCTCAAACAATATGTACCAGTAATTCGTTTTTTCTTGATCAAAATAGCTGCTGAAAAGTACCCCACATCTCAGGAGCTCAGGAAAATGATTGTTCATTTGAATTGCGAAATAAAACTAAACTAAACTAAACTAAACTAAAGTTAAGCAAATCTGAAGGTGTCCCCCTTAAATAGCTTGCATGTCTGCATATGAGATGTTCCTTACTTGAATTTGAGGTCTGTGACAGGAAAGTACTGTGCATTTAGTATACTCTGCAAAAAACGGCGTTATAATACATTACCTTATATTTGTGTTACCTACAATAGTTGATTGTTAAAAATCAATAGTTTTAAATATTGGAATTGAAGCGTAGAAAATGTCCCGATCGATCGGTGCAAACATTTTGAAATCAATGGTGAAATGTCTTAGTTATCAACGTTCAAAACCTATACATTTTTCGTGACGCTCAAAATTTTCGCAATTCGAACGTGTACCCCAGTATTGAAAACACAGACGTAGTCCTACGTCAAAAGTTACGCAAGTTTGAAAGTGTCTCAATAATTATCGACTCACCCTTTATGTTGAACTTTTAGAATTGCTTGGAATGCTGAAAAGTAATTGTTCGTATCATCGAGCAGTTTGAGTTCAATTTCCAACAGTAGGTTTGAAATATAGGCGGTATGGTCTCAAAAGAAGTTAGTTGAGTATTGTTGTCTCTTATAATTAATCTTACGTTATCCGTGCTGCATTCGTGAGAAATGCGAGAAATTCCGTAACTGGGTGACTGCGGCACATTTAGCAATCAATGCTCCTTAAACTTGAATGCTCCTTTAAACTTGAATAGCAGGCCTGGAAGTCTTAACCATTAAGACGCGTTCAAGGAACGTTGAGTATAGTAACAAAAATATTCAACAATAATAATAGTAAAAGCCACAAGTCACAAAAAAAAAAAAAACGATTGATGTTTGTTGTTGCGAGTCGTGTGTATCTATTATGGGCTCAAAATACTCTTTTTTTAAAAGAAATTTCCCCGTCATGCCAGCAGTCATAATCATTGCATAAGAAATGCGTCTATTCGTTCTCCCGGCCGGCATCAGCTCATCACTTCCACAGAATTTGGCACATTTTTCCCGACTCATTAGTCGACAGTGAATGACGCTTTTGACTTGTTGTTGTCGTCCATTCTGAGTGCAAAGATACCCCTTTTGAACACGAACGAACGAACGAAAGAACGAACGAAAAGATGGGAAACTCAGCGCGTACAAGCTGTCGCACTTACTACAACTTATGCTTAGTGGATTTTTTTTTGCGTTCATCCATTTGTGTTTCAAAGCGTCGCGTCGGCTTTGTCTGATGTGAGTTTGAATGTTATTTATTTTTAGTAGATTTTATTTTCAGATCGACTCGTAGTCGTCATGTAGCACGCGCACGTCAGAGCATCACCAGAGTTACGGGCACAGCAGGCTTGACTGCCTCAGAACACATCTCCGGCTGCTTCGGATCCCTCTTGTTCTACTACCGCCACAGTTCACGACATGAATGGGATAGGTCATGGGTGGATGACGGACCTAATCGGCCCCTCGTCGTCATCGTTGCCGCCGTGCCGTGCATGCCGCGTGACGGACAGATGCTTCATTTGTAGCCAACACCATTTCGCTGACATGGTGTAGTTTTTCACATTCGGCTGCCGCTCGAGGGGTGTGAAAGTGATGGAGACGCTCGGTGATCCGTTGATTAAGTGAACTTTTCCCTGCAAACAACAAACTTTCGAACGTCTTTGGCGGCTTGGTGGGTGGGTGTGGTTTCTAGAAAACGGTCGGATGTAAGGTGAAATTGGTTCGAGAATTATTGATTAAACAGTTTATTGCTTCTGAAAGGGGATGGGAATTTTTGAGAAGTGAGCGTTGTACTCGTCATAGACACTTGAAAGTAAGGTTGAAGTGCTTTAAAAGTTTCAATATTTCCTGGATTTGATAACATATCACTTAATAACACATTGTACTTAATAACACAGTTGTACTCGTCATAGACACTTGAAAGTAAAGTTGAAGTGCTTTAAAAGTTTCAATATTTCCTGGATTTGATAACATATCACTTAATAACACATTGTCAGTGCCCGTATACAGCTCACAAAGTGGAATTAGCATTCAACCGGATGAGAGAGCAGTATCACAGACCTTCAAATATGCAATGCAAGAGACACACCATGTGGTGGCTCTTTGCCTGCATGAATAATTGAATTGATTCATCATCGATCCAGTCCATCGTTGTCGCCAGAGGAGCTTGCAGTGCAGAGGAAAAAAAAATCGGAGAAAGGCTAAACCTACCGGAAAACTAAGCGCTCGTGAGCCGTTTATCGCTCCCAAAGCCCTTAAAGAAGAGCGCTTTTGTACGTGGCTTTTTCATGCCTTTTTGTGTCATAGGGGATTTGGGAACTGTAGAAGCGCTTTCGCCTCACAACGTATTAATTAAGCGTGGCGAGACAATAAAGTCAGTGAATAACTTTCCGCTTGATTACGCTGGTGATTTTTATCGCAAATCCTCTCCACTCGAGGTGCTAATGAAGCAAACAAATCAGGGCTTAATTTGTTTTTTCACGGTGCTGTTCAGCGATTTCCATAAAACCACCTGCTGTGGAACCAACCGGCTGTTGTTGTTGTTGTTGCCGCAGCATTATTTCTCAAGATAGAGATCGCTCGGTAAAAAATATGGTCAGTCGACCGAACGATGTGACGATGTTTCGGATAAAAACAGCAGAAACGAATGGCAACTGAAACCGATTGTGTTGTTTTAACGAGATACACACACCGAGCACGAGCTGAGACGGTGGTGATGACGTCTGAATATTCCAAACAGGCTCCGTCAATCCTTTTTGTATCACGTTCGTGTTGATTAGCATGAGCCTGGTGCAGGAGCTCAAGCGAACGTGTTTGAGACAATACAATCAAAAACTAATTCAACGTATGGCATGTCACTTGAATGAAATTATCGCTGAGGAGTCCGTGGAAATTTTCGTGCTTGAAAATAAGTCCCAGGTGGCTGATGCTCTACCCCAGCCCCACTGATTGATTAGGACGTGGCGAATCATTTTGTACAAGAAGGTCCATAAAGGGTGATACGGTCAAAATTTGGTCAAGGAAAACGCATGTAAATCGGTGACATCGTTTATTTAAAAAATCAAATTAAATTTCTTTTTCAAGTTCAATTAGTATAAAATTCAGGAAAAATATTCAGTTAGGCTCCCGCTTTTCCAAATCCGAATTGGCGGGCCTTACGCTTGACCCCTGCCATCAGATTTTGTACAGCCACCTTGTCCACCTTCTTCGCCGCAGAAAGCCAGTTTGCCTTGAACTGCTGCTCGTCCTTAGCAGTTTTTTGGTCTTCTTTAGGTTCCGCTTGACAATAGCCCAGTATTTCTCAATTGGGCGGAGCTCTGGCGTGTAAGAAGGGTTCTTGTCCTTGGGAACCACCTGCACGTTGTTGGCGGCGTACCACTCCATGGCCTTTTTACCGTAATGGCAAGATGCCAAATCCGGCCAAAACAGTACGGAACAACCGTGTTTCTTCAGGAAAGGCAGCAGACGTTTATTCAAACACTCTTTCACGTAAATTTCTTGGTTGACAGTCCCGGAAGCTATGAAAATGCTGCTTTTCAAGCCACAGGTACAGATGGCTTGCCAAATCAGATATTTCTTTGCGAACTTTGACAGTTTCGTGTGCTTGAAAATATCTGCTACCTTTCCCCTTCCTTTTGCCGTATAAAACTCCTGTCCCGGAAGCTGCTTGTAGTCGGCTTTGACGTAGGTTTCGTCGTCCATTACCACGCAGTCAAACTTCGTCAGCATCGTCGTGTACAGCCTCCGGGATCTTTACCTTCTTGTAAGTCGATAGTCCGGCTCGTTTTTTGGCTCGATGCACGGTTGTAGACGATACACCCAGCTTATTTGCGGCATCTCGGAGAGATAGGTTAGGGTTTCGCTTGAAACTACCGGCAACTCTCTTTGTCGTCTCAGCGGCTTCCGGTTTTCGATTTCCCCCCCGATCCAGACTTCCTGGCTGTCGACAAACGTTCCCCAAACACTTTAATTACATTTGTAACGGTTGATTTGGCAACTTTTAGCGATTTTGCCAACTTTGCGTGCGAGTAGCTCGGATTTTCGCGATGCGCGAGCAAAATTTTGATACGCTGCTCTTCTTGCTTGGACGGCATTTTGACAACTGAAGAGTGAATTCCAAAATCAAAATAGGAGCAACATTCTACACACACACACCTTCAAAATGAGGGGTGTTCAGGTTTTTTAAATGCAAAATTGAAAGAAATACGTCAAGTTGATATTGACCAAATTTTGACCGTATCGCCTTTATTACAGTCAACAGGTAAAATATTTGGCCCTGAGGGGCGGGTTTAAAAAAAAAATAAAAAACAAATTAAAAAAAAGACAAAAAAACGCCTAAAAAACGCCGGTTTGTTGTTTTATGTTAAATAAAAATAAAAAAAAAAATAACAATTATAAAAAAGCGCTCTGCGGCGGTTGGTGGGGACTGGTGGTCTGCCGCGGGAGGGGGGGGGGGGGTGGTGGGGCGGCGGGGGCGGGTGGGGGGCTGCAAAATGGGGAAAGAAAAAAGGGAGGGGGGGGGGGCCCCCCCTAAGTTTTGATTTTATTTTTAGAATTTTATTATTTGTTTCAATATATTATTATTTATTTTTTATCTCTAGAAGGTTGCAAGGTAACTTGTTGCAATACAGTTGATGTTACTCCAATACTACTCAATTAAGTCACAATCAAGTCACTGTAACCAAATATGACGATTTTGTGTTGCTTGGGATGTTTGTCAGTTTGCTCCTTCGCCTAAATAAAAAAGCCAAATTACGCGAACTTGCCTCGATTTTGTAACAAGTTGTAGCAAAAAAGCGTAAAAAATTGACATCCATGAGAAAAAAGTTGTAATTATATAATAGTTTTTAAATAGTAACGAGTAACAATTTTATTTCAATATTTTTCCTTTAACCTAGAACCCAACCTATGTAGCCTAAAGTATCTAAAAACCCCAAGCAGCACACAATAGTCAAAACTGGTTTCAGCAGCTCTATTGTGACTTAATTGAGTCACAGAGCAGTCACCTTTACTGGGTTGAAACAAATGTGCTACTAGGGAAATATCTCTTAATCTGTAATGTTAGCTATTAGATAAGCATTGATTGATTTTTTTCCCCGCTAGCTGAAAGTTGAAGAAGCTATGCTCAATTAAATGTTCAGTTCTTGGTTAATCAAAAAACTGAATATTCAAACCTATGCTATAGCTTTCAGAAGCCAAATACTACTAGATTAAGAAACACAGTTGATAGTTAGAAAAAGGATCAACGAAACATATTTATTTCAACTATTCATGGCATGGGTCAAACCGCCCCGTTACCCCGCTTTCCCCGTTTTAGAGTACTGTAGTTTCGTATTATTGAGAATATATGTTGATCATATCTTACAGTTTGAGTCAGCGTGTGAGAAGCAGAACAGCAAGCTAGTCAGGGCGAGAAGTTGCAGTTGTCTTATCCTATTCAAATAATTTATCCGTTTTTATGAGCATGAGCAGGATAATGAGAATGATTGACCGCCCGAAGTTGTTATTCCGTTACTGCCAGTTCAGCTGTTATTACTCAGAAGATCAACAGATGATGCTCAATGTGTAAAACTGGTGATCCCAAACTAAGGCAATACCGGTGCTGGCCTCGCCCGAATGCAGGTCAAATAAGGAAAGGGTAGGAATGCGTTAACGTTTATTTGGACGTTTTATTGGAAGCCGAGACCACCGCCGCACTTCCACGAGAAATCACTGGGATTTTGGATGACAAGATTGGGTGGCAGCAGGGTTCGTTTTGGTAAACAATAAGCTGAATTCACGCTTCGTTTAGTAAAATATTTAAATACTAGTACCGATTTCTGATTCGAACCGATTACAACAGTAAGGATGTAATGGTGTTTTTTCATCGGAAAAACAAGGTGATTTTTTATAATGTTGGAAATCCGATTTGATCTGAGTTAAACCAATAATAAGGATGCTATTGAAGCCACTCACAAAGTGTGATGGTGGTTTTCCGTTAGGAAAACAAGGATAATTTTATGAACACTTTAGAGACGCTTCGTTGTTCTCTTACTGTGCTCACTCGATCACTCGTTACACCGAATTATAGATAACCGAAACAACACGAAACGCGCCATGCTCGATAGGAAAATAGTGCGTAATAAAGCATCGACACAACCTTTCACAGCCGATGCTCGAACCAAACTCTTTTTTCGTAACTTACAATTTTTACTACTGTATTCTACAATCTATTGCACTGCTGTAACTAATAACTGTATCAATCAAGTTGAAGTGTCTAATGAACAATCTATGCTAATCCATTAAAAATTGAAATTGAGGGATTTCGTAAAAACAAGAGTCCGTAGATGCATTTTGTGCCTTCTGGTAACTTTATGTTTCTATTGATATCCATGCTCATCGGTTTAATACCAACCGGGAGAGACTTGGCCTTATACATATGGATTTCATTATCTCCAGTCCGCTCAACCAATCGCAACGTTTTGTGATAGATTGGACGGATTATTATAATTTGAGACAACTCCATGCAGATGTCTTCCAGGTTTGGCAGATCGACAAGCAATCGGTGGTAGTTTAGAGGAAGACCGGAAGAATAAGCGATGGTTCTGCGCGTGTTTATAAACAGAAGAACCTTCATAACAAAACGAATCATCGGGTAAAATACATACGGTTTTTTTTTTCAATTATAAGCAGTCTAAAGCAGTTATTTGATTCATTTTATCCAGAAGTACCATAAATGGACATTCGAAAGTTTTTCAAAAGTAAGTATAATATTTTCCAGCATGTAATTAAAAAAAAAAAAACAAGCAAACAAAACAAAACGAATGTTTTTTCATGCAGCTGAAATAACCACGAATAGAAAACTATGCAAAATGGTTGTATTTCTCGAATTTGAACTACAATTTTAATGTAATTCAATGATACACCGTTTTGGTTTCATACTACTCAGATACACATGATTGCTACATATACCGTGTTTCGACAGAACGTGTTTCAGTTGGATCATATCAGATAAATCGGTTCAAATTTCAAAACGCAGATGCAGATGTGTACATAAATTATTTTTAAAATATTGAGGAATAGCTGTTGGAACGCATATGAATTTCTTTTCGTCATTGATGAATAAAATTTCTTAAATTATTTACTAACTACTCGTGTGTTGAGAATGCAAGTAGCAACAATTCAGCACAAAAAACACAGCTTGCTTACATTTGTTACTTACGTCGTTTTAAAAGGTTATGTTTGATGTTCCTGTTAAGAAAATATCAGATAAAATAATTATACTAAAGGTGAGCAAAGGGGACACAAACCATAAGCTATAAACCACCAAAACTCAAAATGTATGTTTGTTAAAAGCTAATCACTTATTATTTGAACAACCATTAAAAAAATATAATCTATTCAAACGGTGTGAGCATGGTGAGTATAAAACGGTGTTTCTTCTGTGTTGCTTTGGGTGAGAGGGTCGCGGATAAAAAGTACATTTTCAGTACAAACTGCAAACAAATTCGGTGGTTATTCTATACAAAAATCCAACATGATCCGTTAAATGTTTGGCATTCAATGTGGTTTGATTTAAAAACATGGGAAAAATCGAAAGTTTTTAAAATCGTTTTTTTTTATTCCAGAACAAGCCTAGAATTGTTTAATCTTGTTGCAAGAAACGGATGGGTATTGTCAAATACTTTGGGTGAGAGTAGAGAAGATAATCCACCCGCATTCAGGCGTAATGTCACATAAATGGGGCTCCATTCCCGCTCCATCTGTCGGAACATGAAAATGATCCTACTCTACTGGTCCACCGGGCGTTGTATTGTCCGTTAAGTGTCCGTTAATGTTAATTGTTCAGTATGTGCAACCACTGGTTGGAGACGATGTAATTCTCTCTCTCTCTCTCTCTCTCTCTCTCTCTCTCTCTCTCTCTCTCTCTCTCTCTCTCTCTCTCTCTCTAAAAAAAAAAACTCGCCCCCCCTATTTGAAATCCTGGCTACGCCTATG
>JAHHFK020005376.1:0-26935 GCA_024533555.2 Aedes koreicus
GGTAACTATTTCCATAGAAGACTGGTATGCACGTTTTGGCATTCTATTTTTTGATTAGCGGTATTATAATTAGATAATCCATTTATTTAAAAAATCATCAATTGATGTCTTCAATCGTTATCTAGAAAACTTTTAAAACTTGTCTTGTAGAATCATCTGTTCCTTTTCAGGAATATATCATATATATTTTTATTTTGAAAAATGTCTTTTAATTGAAAAATATATTCTGTTTCCAAACCTTTTCTGTACTATTAATATGAAAAAGGGGAAGGACAACATCCCTTTGCTTTGCGAATTTAGGGCTCTTCTCCCCACTCATCCTTTTGTAACACGATAGCTCGTATTTTTTTTTGTCAATTGTTCAATCTTGTTGTCCATTTGAGATTCCCAGGATACATATTGGTGATGTTGCCTATCAATCCACCCAACCCGTTTTAGCTCTTCATAAAATGACATGATGAGGAAAATCAGTGATTATTGAAGCTTGATCGTGTCAACCAACCCAAGTAACAATTTCAGTTCTATTCCAGCCGTATAGCACTCCTCCCGGCTTTGTTGATGACACTACATTCAAAACTGTTTTATCCACCAACACCTCCTCTATGCATCTTTAAAGCCGAAATGTGTACAAAGTGGCCCACTCTATAGACGGTTGTGAAAACAAATTAATAAAACCTTTCTAAGACCATAAAGATTTTGAAAATGTTCTAGTGAAAGCTGTTATGACCACTTGAGAACCATCATAAAACCTATTGGCCGCCATCAAAACCAGCATAGGGCTGAATGGCCACAGCTGTCAAACTTCACGGCGATATCGTGGTTGGTTTTTGTTGTTTTGCTTTGTTGCTCTTCTGATTCATTCAACAGTAAATAATGGCTAAGAAAAAGTTCTACTGTTGCGGGAAATTATGATTGATAGCCAAATATACAAAAGAAATTGAGTTTTTTTTATAGCGTATCATGCTCCAAATCATATGCGCATTAAATTTTATGGTGAATATTGGCACGATAAGAGCTGAAAATTAATGCGCCTTGGAAATTATGCGAGTTTACAACAACAAAAACAAAATTGAAAGAAATATATTCGGTAAATTAATCATGAAACTCCTGAAAATTGATAGAATTAAATAAGGTTATCTAAACGAATACCGAAGTTTGTCTCAGATCTACAGTTCAATTGTATTACATTTAAAATTTGGTGTATTTATTTTTTCACATTTCAATTATTTCATATATTTCAATATGGCGATTGCAAGAAATCACAGTTTTGCCAAAAAAAAGCCAATTTATCTTAGCAATGGCTACTATAGAACTATCTGGTCGCTTGGTAGCTTTCCTCAATGCCAGTTAGCCGTTTAATGCATTTACTGGAGGCAAAATGGTTTTAAAATGCTTTTTCAACTGACCATAATAAGATAATATGAATGAGTCCTAAAACGGCATTTCAAAACAGCATTTTATGAGTTAATAAAGTCAAAATAAAACCTTTGATAGGAGTAAAAGGAATTTTAGAAGTCAAGGGTTTAAGATCGTTGTAAAGAAGCTGTGTAGGTTCTTATAAACCTGACTAAAATTTGAAACCTATTGGCATCTCTTGCTGCCATAATAAAGCCGAATTGATTTCTAGTGGCTTTCATAAAACTT
Organism: Aedes koreicus; assembly: GCA_024533555.2. Lineage (NCBI taxonomy): Eukaryota > Metazoa > Arthropoda > Insecta > Diptera > Culicidae > Aedes > Aedes koreicus. The sequence goes on from JAHHFK020005376.1 coordinate 1,645, forward strand.
TAATAAAACTTAATAAAGCTGGATGGTTTTGGCAATGTTACTTGGGTCCACCTGGTCTGACCATCTTGCTCGTTGCGCCCCACGTCGTCTTGTACCAACCGGCTTCCCGTCGAACACCATTTTTGCAGGATAGTTGCCCGGTATTCGACACCTGCCAGATGTTTGGTTTGAAATTTGAATTTCACTTTTTCCGGTACGTTCTCCATTTTCTGCGGTGAAATTAACCGGTCCATGCGGCTGTTGGCCACATCATCGATGCTGAAAAGCTTTTCGTCGGAGAACAGGATTATCATTTTTTCCTTCTTCAACAAGGAAAGCAATCTCTTGGAACGAGTCACTCGTAGTTCCTTGACCCGGTCCGTAATCAAGTAGCGTTTCACTCTGGCTCTGGAAGATGCATGCAGGTCTTCTTTGATGATTCTCCGCATGGATTTCTCCGAAATATTGGCTTCCTTTGCAAGTTTTCTTATGGAACGCACCGGGTTGCGAGCAAATTTTGCACGGACCGATTTGATCACGTTCGGCGTGTCAAAGCGCGGACGTCCGGCTTCCGCTGCTTAGGACCATCCTGTAGGGACTTTTTTATGCGGTAAACTGTTGCCAAATGGCACCCTACCACCTTGGCAATCTCTTTCGGTTTCTTCTGGGCAGGCAAAAACTGATCACTTCTTTCGCGAATATTTTGACAAATTTGCAATAAAACAAATAGAAGTTTTGGATGCAGCACTTGAAAATAATCATAAACAAATACACTTTCGACAGAGATTAGTCACTAGCTACACGAATTAACCCAATACTCAAGTTTGAACATTTTCGCATTATTTTCTGCCGCACCCTGTATACTGGATGAACCTCAACTACATTCAGCATCGTAGGAAAACGAAAATGAAGATGAGCGAACATCTCCTTCTATTTCATAATCGTTACTCCATGTACGGAGAATACAGACATAACTATTATAGTATGAAAAAAAAAGATTATCAACTTTCAGACTTGTTCGGGTGACATTTGCCGGTTTAGTTCTCCAGAACTACAGTCACCGCCAAAAAAAAGTGCCCACTTTTCTCATAAACACGCTTCATCTTTGAAGTCATTGAAAAACTCATTATATCGTATTCATATATTTTTCTAAGCATGATAATATTATTATTTTAAAGATGCATGTGTATTTTTGCAATGGATAATACACATTTTTGCAAAATTATTTTTTGAACCATACGTGGTGTAAATTTGGTGTGTCATTATAAAGTACCCAATTGAAAATATATTATGTGTATGTAATTTTTACATCCAAACGCCCCTCGTATTCAATTTTTTGACGTTTCCAAGTGTTTGTTGATCTTCTTACGGATTTCAGTTGTCGGTCAGAAAGATTCAGTGCGAGTTATCTAAATAACCATGGATAATACGGTGGCAAGCAAAACTATTCCCTTGCAGATCCGAAAATGTGTTATTCGTGACATCGAGAAAGGTGAATCGCATGGCAAGATTGGTGAAAAGTATGGATACAGCAAAGCAGCGGTTACCAAACTTTTCGCAAAGTACAAAACCTATGGTTCAGTAGCTGATCGCCCAGGAAGGGGAAGGAAACGTAGAAAAGATTCCCGAATAGATCTTTCGAGAATCATTCGAGAAATTAAGAAAAATCCGAAGGTTACCCTCAGGGATAAGGAAGTGATTCAACAACCGATCTCGGACAGTACTCTATGCAGAAGGATCGCTGAACACGGTATGAAGAGCAGGTTTTGTAAGAAGTTGCCTTTTAATAGCAAAGTCAACAAAGCGAAACGACTCAAATTTGCTCGGGAACATGCGGATAAACCTTTAGAATATTGGAAGACTGTTTTATGGACTGATGAGTCCAAATTCGAGTTGTTCAACAGCAAAAAACGAGCTCGTGTATGGCGTAGACCTGGAGAGGCGCTTCATGATCGACATATCCAGGGCACAGTTAAGCATGGTGGAGGGAACGTGATGGTGTGGGGGTGTTTTTCTTGGGCGGGTGTTGGTGCTTTGGTAAAAATCGATGGTATTATGACAGCAGGTTCCTACATCAACATATTGTGTGAGAATTTGAAGGTTTTGTTGGTTAAAACTGGGCTGGAAAACAAATTTGTGTTCCAGCAAGATAACGACCCAAAACATACCGCGAAGAAGTCAAAGGCATTCTTCCGTTCCTGCCGTATTAAACCTACGGAATGGCCCCCACAGAGTCCAGAACTGAACCCAATAGAGAATCTGTGGGCCATCTTGGATTCACGAGTTGATAAGACAGGAGTTACCAACAAACATAACTATTTTCAATCTCTTGAGAACGCCTGGGAAGATCTTGACCCACAACACCTGAAGAATCTGGTGGAGAGTATGCCGAAACGTTTGCAAAAACTGTTGAAGGCCAGGGGTGGACACATCAACTACTGATCACTCAACAGACTGGATTTACAACTTGACTTGAGAAAGAACTCATGTTTGTAAAAAGTCGGGAACGTAAACAAAGATTTCGTGTAAAACTATGTCTCCTGAAACTACGCAAGTTGACAAAAGATGTGTTTGATTAAATTTATTTTTTTCATCTCTTTCAACTCATTCTTTTGTGGTAAAGGACGCTTGCATGTGTCGGTCTCAGGGCATCGAAGTTTACAAGACATTTTGGTAGTGTGTGGTATAAAGTCAATTTATCAAAAAAAAAAAACAATGAAATAAAACAAACGTAAAGATGACGCTAACAAATAAACGAACTTGTTAGAAAAAAATAATAAGTGTTTTTAGTTTTTAGTAATAGTTTAAACTCTCCAGCTACTAAAGTTATCCTACACTAAATCGAATCGAAATTGGCACGGATTATACCACACTAGTAAGCAAAACCCGACTATAACACTTTGGTATACTGTCAATACCAATTCCGGTCGAAAAAACAATAACTTTGCAATTTTACAAAAAGTTCAACTATGACGGAGAAAACAGCGTCTTCTTTGCTCAAAACCACAACCTACTTTTCACGTCGGAATAGGATTAACTTTTATCTAAGAATTTGAAGGTTTTCATACTTGAATGGGGCCATTAGCGAATTACGTCAGAGCCTATAAGAAGAGGGTCAGTTTTTCTTACGCTTCATGTAATATTAATCAGATTTGAATGTGTTTAGCAAACTTTTGGAACCCAACCAACGTTAATCCCATTATCAATCATTTTATTGTGAGATGTGAGAAAATGCCGAGCTATATCACAACCTCTTGAAAGATTCAACTTTTCAGGATTCAATGCTATAATATTGGTCGACAATTTAGAATATATTCTGCCTGGACGTGAATTCATCTACATCTCAAAGCATCATAGTACCAAGGTCGAAACAAAACTATGCCAACTCTCGCCTCCCGCCACTCTTTTGTTGGTTTTGACACCAATAAACATCAGGTTTACTAAAATCATATTGCAGTCTCCGACAAAACAGTTCAACATACAGTTTACTATGATAATCTCAGATATAACGGTACTTGCACACCAACAACGCTACTAAGATATCGTGGTTTCTCCATACATTTCTATTATTTTTCCCATACATACTTCCACCCGCCTTGAAAATGGCTAAATTACACTCGACCGTGCTCAAATTTGAACCAGAGGCTCTCGGTGGCATGGAAAATACATAACACCTATTTAGAGTACAAAACTCGTTCCAATCCCCATCTCAAACTCCATAAACCCCACACGTTCATCCCACTCATGCACCAACTAACCCACTTCTCACGATCTACTTGCACTTCCAGATCACCTTTGATACCCAAATCCGTGCCTCACCGCGGCAGGACCCTATCCACCGTAATCCCTTTCTCGAGTGGCTAACCAGCTGGATTGGCACCACTACGACAACTCAAGCCCCACCACTAACTCCACCTACCGACTGTGCCGAATGCAGTAAGTATCCATCCCTTCTGTCGTCCTAGCCATGCAAGCCCGATACTAACCGTCAACTCCCGTAGAATGTGGTCGAACGAATCAAGCGACACGAATCGTCGGTGGCACGGAAACTCGCGTTAACCAATACCCGTGGATGGCTATGCTCCAGTACGGTGGAACCTTCTACTGCGGTGCATCATTGATCTCCGATCTGCATGTCCTAACTGCAGCGCATTGCGTTCATGGCTTCAATCCAACCAAGATCACCGTTGTGCTTTTGGATCATGATCGATCGAGTACGACCGAAGCGGAAACAATCACCAGCAAGGTGGAACGAGTTATCAAACATAACGGGTATAATTCCAACAACTACAATAGTGACATAGCGGTGCTAAAGCTGGAGAAGAAAATCAAGTTCAGCGAAAAGATTCGACCGGTTTGTCTACCGTCAGCGAAGAAGTCCTTCGCGGGCTTCGAAGTAAGACTGTCTTCCAGACTCATCCATCAGGAGAGGCTCTTTCACAAGTACTTCTATTACAGGGAATCGTAACCGGTTGGGGTGCCACATCGGAAAATGGACAGATTTCGGTAAACCTGCAGGAAGTAACCGTACCGATCATGTCCAATGGTGACTGTAAGAAAACTGGCTACGGACAGAGTCGGATCACCGATAACATGATGTGTGCAGGATTTCCGGAGGGGAAAAAGGATTCTTGCCAGGGTGATAGCGGTGGCCCATTGCACGTTATTGATTCTGAGATAAAATCAGAAAGCGTTCATCAAATTGCGGGAATAGTGTCCTGGGGTGAGGGGTGTGCCAAACCTAACTACCCGGGAGTCTACACCAGGGTGAACCGATTCCGAACGTGGATCATGACTAACACGGCGGATGCTTGCTACTGTTCGGATTGACTTGGGGCATTGGAATAAATAGGGAACTGAATCTTCTTAAATGTTTTGATAACTCTTCTATGAACTCAACAATCCGAAAGCTTTGCCATTCATTATTCATTTTGCTTCATGGTAGATATCAGTAGGCATCATTAACTCATTGCACCACATTCGCCTCCTGCTTGCTTCTTACTTCCAGGTCATTCACGATCCAGTTAATGAACTTCCGGAGGAAGAGGGAGATAGCGTCGTTGTCTTAGCAGCAAACAGTCCTGAACGAAAGGACAATGCCTTCCTGGAGTGGTTGGAATTACTGACAGGAATCCAACGACCTTCGCCCCCATTGAAGCCTGCTGAGAACTGCACCGAGTGTCGTAAGTAATGTGGTTATGTGTTCAAATCCCAGATTATAATCAATTGTTATACCTTATTCAGAATGTGGTCGAACCAATACAGTGAAGCGAATCGTCGGTGGTATGGAAACTCGCGTCAATCAGTATCCCTGGATGACGATTCTCAAGTACAACAATCGGTTCTACTGCGGCGGAACACTCATAACGGATCGACACGTAATGACGGCCGCGCATTGTGTCCACGGTTTCAGCCGAGCACGAATGAGCGTTACTCTGCTTGACCACGATCAATCCATGCTGAATGAGACGGAAACCATCACGGCGAAAGTGGAACACATCTACAAACATCCCAAATATAGTTCTTTGAACTACGACAACGACATTGCCGTGCTACGGTTAGATACGGTCCTGCCGATGAACGATAAGCTTAGACCAGTTTGTCAGCCGAGCTCAGGCGAATCATTCGCTGGACATGATGTACGTTTCAATTGAAATAAATGAACCTAGAGGATAGTTAACTGTAAATTCTTTCAGGGAATCGTAACCGGTTGGGGTACCACTTCATCCGGAGGAAGCGTTTCGCCCACTCTCCAGGAAGTCACCGTGCCGATCATGTCCAATGAAGATTGCAAAAAGACAGCATACGGCGAGAGTCGCATCAGTGACAACATGTTGTGCGCTGGATATCCCGAAGGAATGAAAGACTCCTGCCAAGGTGACAGTGGCGGCCCTTTGCATGTGATGAACAAGGAAATGGAATCGGAAAATATTCATCAAATCGCTGGGGTTGTGTCCTGGGGCGAAGGTTGCGCAAAACCAGACTATCCGGGTGTTTATAGCCGCGTCAATCGCTATGAGGAGTGGATCCGAAACAATACCATCGATGGGTGCTACTGTAACCAGTAATAGCTTTTTGATGGCTATATTTTAAGAAGATAATTTTATGAATTCAGTTGCAAACTGCATCGTATTTATTGTCTAAGACTATCTAACGTGCAATGCGATATTTAATATCAATATTATTGTAGTCAATAAAAAGTAACTAGATTTGTTGCCCTTTCATTTTCAAAAAGTACCTGGAAAAATATTTATTGTTGCCCTTTAAAGCCAAATTCAATGTGACGTTCATGGCGCTAAACTCCAACTAAGATTAACTGTGTGATCTGATAATCTACAAAATGCTTACTGCCAATCGCGTTCAACGAGTCCGATATTAACAGTAAAGCAGTCGAGCATTCATGGTCGGGATTTAGTCCGAGGAAAACAGCGGGTTGAGCCCATCAAATAGCAAACTTTAAGTTTCGATGCTCAAAAGTATACCACCCATAGAATCCAAATGGAATTGTGTCTTGTGATTGGTTTGACATAGAAATGGGCTGAAGTAATCAAAAGGAAGGTATGTTAGTATTCTTTCATCAAACAATTTTTGAAAACATTTATCTTCAACTCGTCTACCCTTACTCGGAATTCCAATTTTGCACAAGCAGCTTGTCAACTTCAGTGACCATTTTTGTTCTTCAATCAAACCACCGTCAGAATTCACTAGAGGTTTTTTTCGCTAAAAATCATAATACTGTTCATGATAAAGTGTTCAAAAAAAAAAGAACAATCTAAAAGAACAATCTAAACTTACATTTAAAATTTACAGAAAATCTACAAAGACACAACGAACAATACCAAATACGTCTAATCACTCATACCAACAAAAAATAGCATCATTTAATCACATGATACACAGAATACAGACATTACCAATAAGTCCAAAACGGCATAACTAAAAAACTCGGAAACATTTTTTACACAGCACACTTGAGGTTACTCCCGAAAACTAATACAAAACGTAATCAACAAAAAAAAACACAAAAACCATACAAACAATCACTTACCACACTAACAGAAACACAACCCCAAGTTAACCCCAAGACATACGATAACCACACTACACAATTACGACCAATCCTACGGAACTTTGGTTTTGAAATAGTTTTCACTAGTAAAAATAATCAGTTTAAAACTCTCTTAGGTTCTGCTAAGGACCCCATTGACAGTCTTAGCAAATCCGGGGTCTACAAAATAACTTGTGACCATTGCGGAAAAATTTATATTGGACAAACTAAACGTAATCTCAATATTCGTTTCAAAGAGCATATTGCAGAAGTCACTAAATCAAATAAAGACACACAAAGGGCTCATACACAATTTTAAATCCAAAGTAGCTGAACATATGTTCAACGAAAAACTTTTTTTAAACATAAATAACATACAAATTTTAAGACATATCACAAACCCTTGGAAACTAAATGTAGCGGAAAGCATAGCAATCCACAAAAAAAATTCCAAAAAACTGCTTAACAAGGATCAAGGAAACGGATATTCGTGGCTGTTTAAATTTTTACCTACATCACAAAAACAACACACTACACAACACAACACCAATTTGACTACCTTCAAACGAAGTATGAATTAATAACCTTTCAGGTAACGAACAACCTTTTAAGTTACAGAACAAATATAAACACATTCAGGTACCTAAGCAAGTTTCCCAAGCTGATTCCGAAAGTTTTCAATGCCGAATCGATGAAACTATTCCTGATGATACAAGACTTTCGAGTTTTCCAGCGGGAACCTGTGATATTGATGCACTTCAAACAAATTTGGATACACCAGGACGCAATCTGTACAGTGTTTTGGAAGCCCTGGAGGCATCCGACCCATTCGTGCTTGTTGCCGTATCCTGCCATCAAAGACGTCCTGGTCCTGTGGTCGAGTTTGGTGAAAAGGTCTTCCAGCCTGTGTTGCCAGGCAAGTACGTTTCAAATCGCGATATTTCTCTTCCTGATACTTCTTCAAGTTGCAGTATTACTGCACAGGACGTGCATGTACCTCCTGTTATCACCACTGCCGCAGCTGATTCATCATCGGTGTTAAATATTTATTATCAAAATGTTCGAGGATTAAGGACAAAGATTGATCAGGTGTTTCATTCTACGTCAGAACTGGACTACGACGTCTACGTCTTCACGGAAACCTGGCTGGACGACCGTATACTTTCTCAGCAGCTCGTTGATGGCGATTATTGTGTTTTTCGTGTGCACCTCTGCGATACAAACGGAATCTGCCGACGTGGAGGTGGCGTGTTGATTGCCGTGAAAAAATACTTTGAATCGTCAGCCATCGAGCTCTCTACTGGTACTAATGTTGAGCAATTTCTGGTCAGAATTACTTTAAAACCCGTGGTGATGTTGATAGCAGCACTATACATACCCCCGGAAAAAAATCAAAATAGCTCTTTTATGCAGCATCATCTCGATGCAATGTCTGAAGTCAATCGAAGCAGGAGTGACACGAGTGCAATAATTTTATTCGGAGATTTTAATCCGCCTCAACTGATCTGGAAGAAAAACAACAATGACGAATTTGCTTTTGTCGACCCGCAACAATCCCTAATTTCTATTGGTGGTCATATGCTTCTCGATTCTTTTTCCTTTCAAGGGTTACGACAACGCAACCTGATCAATAATTGCTCCAGTCGTATTCTTGATCTAGTACTGCCCGATGATACGAGCATGACAAAAGGAAGAGTAGCTGCAGCACCAGAGCAGGTCGTTCCCATTGATCGCTATCATCCTGCCCTGACTTTCACCGCAATACGCCTGCCTGCAGTATCGTTTAACAATGATGATGACTTCACTGGTCGGGACTTTCGGCGTGGAAATTATGTTAGATTGAACCAGTTGCTGTCGGAGACTGATTGGTCTGAGGTGTTGTCGAGTCCTGATGTCAATCGTGCCACGAATGCTTTTACCAGCATTCTCCATTCCTGTATCATGCAAGCTGTACCACCCAAAAGACCCCCTAGAAAACCGGCCTGGTCCAATGCTCAACTTCGCGCTTTGCGCAGGAATCGCTCCAGATTGTTGCAGAAGTACTGTCAATGGAGATGTCCATTCACAAAACGCCAATTCGATGAAGCGAGTCGTCTCTATAGAGGATACAATCGATTTTTGTATAAATGCTACGTAAAAAGGAGGCAAGATGATCTTCGGCGGAACCCAAAACGCTTCTGGAGCTTCGTTAATTCAAAACGTAAAGAAAATGGTCTGTCAACTTCGATGCACCTAGGTGGCGTTCATGCTCGCACTGCAGAGCAGAAGTGTGAACTGTTTTCTAAAAAATTCGCTAGCATTTTTGAAGAAAGTGTTCCATCGATAGATGAAATAAGATTGGCTCTGAATTTTGTACCGAGAGATGTGATAAACTTGGATGTGTTTGACATTTCTGAAGTGATGGTTGAATCAGCAGTACAAAAGCTGAAGTGATCATACAACCCCGGTCGAGTTGGCGTTCCTTCGTTCGTCTTTAAAAGATGTGTTGGTATGCTGACCGCACCTCTTCAAGCTATTTTCAACAAATCTCTCCAATTTCAACAATTTCCTTCCGCATGGCAGTCATCGTATATGCTTCCTGTACATAAGAAAGGAGATAAAACCGACATCTCTAATTACCGAGGTATAACATCGCTGGCAGCTGGCTCCAAGTGTTTTGAATCCATTGTTAACGAAGTTTTGGTAAACACGTGTCGAAACTACATTAGCTCTTGCCAACACGGGTTTTACCCCAAAAGATCGGTGAATAGTAATCTTTGCGAATTTGCGACGACTGCCATTGCAGCAATTGAGCGCAACTTGACACAGTTTACACTGACATAAAAGCTGCCTTTGGCACCGTAAACCACGTGATCCTTTTGGCAAAACTGCAACGACTGGGAGTTTCAAACAGAATGTGTAAGTGGCTTCGATCATACTTAGGCAACAGACTATTGACTGTTAAAATTGGTATAACGCAATCCAGCTGGTTTTCTTCCTTGTCCGGCGTGCCCCAAGGGAGCAATCTGGGTCCTCTACTAATCGTATTGTTTTTCAATGACGTCGTAAACGTTCTGGTAAGCGGTGGGTTGCTCATTTATGCTGATGACTTGAAAGTTTTTCTTGTCATCCGACGAGAAGCTGATTGCAGACGACTTCAAGAGCTTATTGACATTTTTGCTTCTTAGTGTAGCCACAACTTCCTTAAAGTGAGTGTTTCCAAATGCTCTATAATATCGTTCCATTGCTGTAGAATGCCTATTCACTACAACTACACGATGCATGGGGAGCAACTGGAACGTGTTGATAAAATTAAGGACCTTGGAGTGCTACTTGACGCGCAAATGACATTCAAGATGCATTATTCGGAAATAATTGACAAAACCAACCGTCAGCTAGGCTTCATTCTAAAAACTGCTCATGACTTTGATGATACCTTGTGCCTACGTGCTCTGTATTGCTCGCTCGTCCGGTCTATTCTGGAGTATGCATCAGTTGTTTGGTCCCCTTACGACGCGGTGTGGATCACTAGGATTGAATCCATTCAGCGGAGGTTTGTGAGGTCTGCTCTTAGAAATCTGCCCTGGCGTGACCCATTAAATCTACCCCCATATGCAGATCGCTGTGCTTTGCTGGGCATTGAAACGCTTCAAAATCGCCGTTTGGTGGATCAAGCAGTATTTGGAGCAAAAATACTTCGTGCGGAAATTGACATGCAGCATTGCTTGAGCGTTTGCAGATTTATGCTCCTCAACGTGTTCTTCGATCCAGGCAATTTCTACAACCAAGGACAAGAAATACGACGTATGGCTCGAATGATCCTCTCCACTCCATCTCCAGACGTTTTCAGGCAGGTTATGATGTTTTCGACTTTAATTTGTCAACTAACACATTTAGAGAACGGTTACGCACAATGTGTGTTTTTAGCTAATAACTAGTATTATTATTATACATTAAGATTTCATTAAGACCATGTTGTCGGATGATATGCTTACAAAATAAACAAATAAACAAATAAACGTGTCCACAGGATTTGTATATGGTCACTTTTCCGGAGGAACCCGGATCCCGCAGAGTCTCCCTAAGTGACCAGTATGGTCAGAAATCCTCAAAACGTCTTTTCATGACCTAGTTTTGCAAAATGGTGGAGTTTGATGTGTCGCAAACTAGGTTTTGGCAACGATTTGAATATGGCCACTTTTCCGGAGAAACTCGGACCCCAGAGGGTCACACACTTAAGCCAATATGGTAAGAAATCCACAGAATGTCCTCCGAAGACCTATTTTTGAATAATCAAAAAGTTTGATACGTCGCAAGCCAGGTTTTGGTAAAAAATTGATTATTGCCACTTTCCCGTAGGAACTCAAAGTTTCGCAGGGCCACCCCAAGTGACCAGTACAGTCAGAAACCCTCAAAAAGTAATACGAAGACAAAGTTTTGCAAAATCATGAAGTTTGATATGTCTCAAGCCAGGGTTTGGAAAAGATTTGAATATGGCCACTTTCCCGGAAGAACTTCCCAACAATAATGGTGGGTAAGCTTATTCAAACAAATTAGGAGAAGCTATTCAGCTATTCTAGAAGAAACAGCTGAATAGCTTCTCCAAATTTGCTTGAACAAGCTCTAATTCAACACCGATGTTTGTTGGGTTGGGTCCCGCAGGGCCTCTTTCAGTGCCAGTATAGTGAGAAATTTTTAAAATGTCTTCCGATGACCTTGTTTTGCTAAATCCTGAAGTTTGATATGCTGCCACATGCCATGTTTCGCATCTAAAAATATTTAGTCCACCATCCATGGACAGGTACTTACCCCAGTACTCCCACCTTGGAATCCGAAACTACGGTCATTTTTGGAATAACCAGTGCAGATTCACAAACTAGGATAATTTTGTGATCTATTGTAAAAAAAAAACCGCATCAAAATCCGATGGCTAACGATGGAGTATCGTCAATTTTAAATTTGAATTTTTCTTTTTGAGAGGGGTTGAGGACATACGTGCTAATATTCCTTTCACATTCCCATCTGATGGTAATGATTATAACTGGTACAATGAGGTCAATCCCAAGCCCCAATTGATTCAATTGATTCATTGTACAATTTCACTAGTTCTAATCAATCACGGAGTAGCAACCATTTGATGTGTGCAGTCAGTCTAACTATGTTTAGTACAGCTACGAAACGATACCCGAGTCCACACCGCAACGTTTCCTTAACCAAGCAAAACGTTTCAAAACATAGAAAATCCAATTTAAAAAAGGCGGAAAAAAATTCTCAAAAACTATTTGCCCGCGAGCAGATCCTACTGAAGAATCCCATCTAGTGACTTGGAACTATACAGCATTCTACAAGTTATTTTCATTTTTTTTTTACAAATATCACAAAACCATCATAAGCGGAAGAAGTCATAGTGATGCAAAAAAGTTACGTCAATCGATGTTTATGCGTGTATTTACCACATTCGTTGTATGGAAGAATTAAAAAGGAGAAATCAAGCTGATACATTTCTTCTGATGAGACAAACAAGCTTGTCTAACAACTGAACATTCAAAGAATTCAAATTTGATCTTAAAATCATACCAATCATCACAAACCCCTACCAATTGAATCAGACGCAAGCGGAAGGCATAACAAAGACAGTAAAAATATAATTTTAATTTGATGCTCGAACAAATATTCGTTTAAAGTTCAACCCGCACACGCTTATTTAAACCAACGGTCATCAGCCCCAATGTGTCAAGATTTGCTCACTGTCGCAGGCTCAAAAACGAACAGCATAACATCAAAAATAAAAATAATAATTGCATCCCGCACAACGAATCGAACCTCAATCAATGTCACGGATGCACTTATGCATCTACATTGCGATGCATGAAAGGCGAAAGAATCCGTTAAGAACTGGTCCTGGCAAACGGGTTTTGGGTTCTTTCATTTTTCGGACAATTCCTGTTTGCGTTTCGGTTGCCCTACTGATGCCAAGTTACTTTCATATGCGCGAGGTCGCTGCATCCAGGAAAGGATAAAAGGGCAAAACCTTTGCCAAAATTCAGCTTTCTCCGTTCAGCTTATTTACCAAGTGCCCACGGTGGCGTTAGGAAGTGTTTCTTTCAGCGACGAAAATGGGATCCAAAATATGGGATCTTTTGGTATTACTAGTGATTCTGTTAGTGATCAGTGCAAGCACAGCGGCCAGATTAATAGTGAACAGTGAGAGTGACGCATCCCAAATTGCGGTTTTAAGAAGCAATATATACAAAGCTTTCCAAGATGACGAGAACAAGTACAAAATCTCCAATTTAGATCAACGTGCCTCGCCTCATACATTGGTTGATTTATTACAAAATGGTGAAGCACACATTCCGAGTCCAGGTGATCGATTGGTTTTGAGCGGTGTACAGAAACCATTAACAACGGATGAGAAAACCTCAGGGGAGAAACAGATCGAAATCCCGCAAATCCCTCCAGCACTTCAAAGCATTTTATCAATATTTCAACCCAGTACATTCACGACTGAAACAGCTGGGTCGTCTAGTTCAACAACAATTGAATCCAGCTCCACAGTGGAACCCAGCTCCACAGTGGAATCCAGCTCCACAGTGGAATCCAGCTCCACAGTGGAATCCAGCTCCACAGTGGAATCCAGCTCCACAGTGGAATCCAGCTCCACAGTGGAATCCAGCTCCACAGTGGAATCCAGCTCAACAGTGGAATCCAGCTCCACAGTGGAATCCAGCTCAACAGTGGAATCCAGCTCGACAATGGAATCTAGCTCGACAATGGAATCTAGCTACAGCAGCAGTACTGATGCAACCTCAGCAGCGTCGATCCCTTCTGAGTCGAGTACTATGTCTATGGAAGCGTCCACAACTTCCTCAACTGATACCACATTGACAACCACAGTCACCGACTCTTCCAAACCAACTGATGCTGTAACAAATTCATTATCCTTTATACCTTTCTCGTCTGCCTTTGCAACAACGTCCACATCAAATCCTATGACTTTAATCTTCCCACATGTTTTTCCTCTAAAATCTGGCCAAAAATATTTCAAAACAATCACACAACATGAAGCTGGTAATACAAATGTGCCAAATACATTCAACTTTATCAACTCTATTGAGTCCAATCAGGGCAGCCAATTACAAGCGAATCAACAGTCCGATACCTTCTTTCAACAGCTTGGCTCACAGTTCACCAACGCCTTTGGCAGCAATAGTGCCAATCAAAGTTCCGGATCCAACCCGTTGAGTCCCATCACTTCACAATTTCAGAACGTAAGTTCGCAAATAACCGGAGGAATCTCAAACGCCACCAGCGTCCTCCAAGGGTCGGCAAATCAAACATCCGGATCGAATCAAGTTGGCATGATTACATCGCAAATTCAATCTGTTGGGTCCCAGATCACGAGCTCTCTCTCCAATCAGTCTCAATCTAGCGGCATTGCTTCTCAGTTTCAAAACGTGGGTACTCAGATCACCGGAGGATTCAACAATGCTACCAACGCCATAGCAGGATCAAATAATAATGCCGGCGTTCAAACTCAACTTCAACAACTGATCAGCACTCTCGGGTCCAATCAGAGCAATAAACCTCAAGTGAACCAACAATCGGATACTTTCTTTCAGCAGCTGGGATCACAATTCAGCAATGCCTTTGGAAGCAACAGTGCCAATCAAAGTTCCAACCCACTGAACTCCATCGCGTCTCAATTTCAAAACGTAGGTTCACAGATAACCGGAGGATTTACAAACGTCTCTAACGCATTCGCAGGATCAAGTAACAGTGCTAATGAAACATCTGTATCGAACCCTTTTGGTACCATATCATCGCAGATTCAATCAATAGGTGCTCAGATCACCGACGGCTTCACCAATGCTACGAACGCTTTTTCCGGATCAAGCAACAGCGGCAATCAAACGCAGTCTGGATTTGCACCACTCGACGGCATAAATTCACAGATTCAGAATGCCGGTTCACTGTTCTCCACAGGGTTCGCAAATACCACCGATGCGCTAACAGGAAGTAATTCCAATCCCGGAATTCAAGGCCAGCTTCAACAACTGATCAACAATCTTGGAACCAACCAAAGCAGCAACAGTGCTAACAGTACATCTGGATCTGATCCTCTAGGAAGTATAACCTCACAGTTTCAGAACCTAGGATCGCAAATTACAGGTGGATTCAACAACGTTACCAACTCCTTCACAGGATCCAACAACGATGCCAACCAAACATCCGGATCTTCTGCACTAGGATCCATTGCATCCCAATTCCAAAACATAGGATCACAAATCACTGGAGGCATCTCTAACTTATCCAGTGCCCTAACGGGTTCAAACAATAACAATCCTCCTCCGGCAAACACATCACAAGATACCGGCGTTTTAGGGTCTTACAATCCCTTCGGAACCAACAGTGCTGACCAACCTTCCGGAACCAACCCATTCAGCCCCTTAACATCACAATTCCAGAACATTGGCTCACAAATCACCGGAGCCATTTCCAACGCATCGGGAGGCGTGATCCCAAATTCTCCCTTCAATCAACTCAGCCCTTCGGCGGTATCCCAAGCTTCTAACCAGGTAGTTGATGCGCTAAAACCTGCCTCTGTTCAAGGGCAGCTCGAAGGAATCGGTTCCCAGCTACAAGCAAACATTCCACCTTTAAACGATGAGGAAACATCGCACCAGTCTTCTAATACACAAAACCCAGCCAGTAATGACGTAGGCGTGCTTAGCACCATAGAAAATGTGCTAAACTGGAACACGCTTAACCAAGTCCCTTTCGTCACAAACTTGCTTGGAACTAGCAGCAACAACAATCTCCTCCCTACAGTTTCAACGACATTGCCTTTGCTTTGTCCAGTTTGTATACCGGTGTGCGGTAAAACCAATCCTCGAACGCTTCGGGATCTGCGCATAGTCGGAGGGGCCACACTGACTCCCACCAATAAATATCCCTGGGTCGCACGTTTTACCTATTTTGGAGCCGATTCCGGCCAAGGGTCGTTGATCAATGATCGAACCGTGCTCACCACTGCTACCATAGTGAGGAGCATGCCAGTCTTCTCGCAGGTAAAAGTACTGTTCAACGTTTATGACCTAACCTCGACTACTGAACAACGACTCGTGAAGGCAGTCTCCAATGTTGTCGCTCATCCACTCTTCAACTCGCTGAACATCTACGATTTCAACATTGGAGTAGTCGTGCTTGCTACACCGGTCGCTTTCACCAGCACGTTCATGCCCATCTGTCTGCCAACGCTGTTCGATTCTTACGCAGGGACTAACGGGGTAACCGTCGGCTGGGGCGCCAATACCTTAACAGGCGCAACTTCAACAGTTCCTTTAGAGGTAACAATTCCCCTCTACAGCGACCGGGAATGCACGCTATCCAACTCGAGACTTTCCTACAAAAATCTTTGCGGCGGTGTGATCAAACCAGCAGCTACCACGGCAATTAAGGCAACTTGCAAGGTATGTGATTTTAATTTCGTAATTGTCAGGAATAATCTCAAAATATGATTATTTTGTTTTAGGGTGATGGTGGAGCCGGACTAATGTATCCATCGCGGCTCGACCCAACAGTACTTACTCTGGCAGGCATCACCATTGAGGTACCGAATGAGGGTTGTGGAGAACTGAATCAACTGTCCGTGTTCAGCAAAACACAGAGCTACATCGATTTCATTATTCTCTATGGTTTTGGTTGTGGTTGTTGAATATAACATATTTAGAATTCAAAACCTCATTTATTCAATAAACAGCTGAATGCTTCATGTGAAAATTGGTAAATAGTTCTCTACAATAGTGAAAGCTTAGTTAATGCCAAGGAAAAGAATGTCCTTTTAAATTGCGAAAAATCAAACTGTTCAAAGGTAATCCCTGTTCCGACAGGCTCACAGATTTTAAAAACAGACGATCTCATATACGGTGTTCATTCATTCAATCCTAATTCAAACAATTAAGAACTAATCGAAAAACTAAGAAAATTTTAATTAACACTTCACTTGATCGCTTTTTCTAATAAAAAAAAAAATCTGAAACACTTTTTTAAGCTATCATTAGTAAACGCGAGCAAATTCCGTTAAATTCCACTACATACAGCTTATCTTTTGACAGATAGGCCTATTTCGTCTGCGAATTACAGACTTCTTCAGTGTTGAGTGCTCGACACATGCTAGTTCACAGAAATCTGTAAAAGTTTACCGAATTCTCAACAGCTGAACGTTCGGTAATCAAATTTTACGGATTTCGGTAAAAATTTACCGAAATCCGGTAAAATTATTACAGATAACTGTAAAATTTCACCGAAATTTGTTAATGCGGATTACCGAACATTTAGCTGTTGGGAATTCGTTAAACTTTTACAGATTTCTGAAAAAAAATCTAAGTGTGTAAGTTTTTTTTTAATTTCTTGTCAAGTAATTTTCTTGTTCTCTCAGATTCGCAACGTTCGGCTACCGTTACTTTTGTGAGAAACATTGAAAAGCTTTCTGGATATTGTTTAGCTAATTTTAAGTGTAATGAATAGCACTCTAAAGTTTTGGAGTTGAGTTTACTGTAAAATGACTTGATACTATTACGCAATAAATCCATCTCCATGTTTTTAATTAATTTGGGAGCTGTTTTGACCTTTACCTTGTGGCTTATGGGTGTAGGCCTCTGTTGAAAACACCGTGTTAAGAACGAAAATTAAAAACTGCCAGGTCGAACCCAAAATAGCTGAATAGATTCGCCAATACAAAGTGGGGGGAAAAAGGTCTCAAAATGACATCTAATTCATTCTAAAAAAGTCATGGAATCGATTTGAGCTGGATTCATTCGCTATGAAGCGATATGAAGCTAACTGAAAAAGGATATGATTCACATTTCATTCTGCAACAGTGTTTGGAAGTACCCATTTAACCTAATTTGGCCCAAACAAGTTTATTTATAATATGGTAGAATGAACAGTTAAAGCCTCAGTATAATAAGAAATAAAAACCGTATGATTTTTTTTTTTTTTTTTCTTTTTTTCTAAAATATTTATTTCTAGTCAAAATCTTATTATATCAACATCTTACATACACTCAGTAGTGAAACAAAAGCCGAGCAAAATTTTTGCTCCCAAAAAACGCCATGTTCAACCTTTTGTAACTTTGTCAAAACTTCGGCTGAAAATTTGACAACACTATAACCAATGTTTAGACCTTATTTGACCAAAATGTCATGTTGATAAAGTTTATTAACACTATTCAATATTCTAACCCCTACTTGTTTACTTCTAGGAAAAACCTGTAGCTGGACACAGATATCCTATTCCTATCGCTCTACTATTGGACGCAAGTGACCAAATTCCTTTAAATGCATACAATTTCTTCTCGATTGAATTTAATTAAATATGCGTTAATATCCATGGATTTTAAAAAAAAATCACTTCACATGTATCGCACACAGCGAAAATTCAAGATAGTATCAAAACTTCACTACAATTCCACGTATTTTCAGAATATTTATACAAAACGATGCAAAACGCACCGTGGCGTTATATACGTCTACACGCTTAGAAAAAAGTACCAGTGGAGCAGTTAAGTGTGGGAAGCCAACGTTGGGTATAATCATGTTAATCTTCCGTTGGGTATAAATAACTTACTTCTGGTAAAATTCTACCCAAAAGTAAGTAATTTGAAACCAATGGTAGGTAAACATAATTATACCCAACGTTGGCTTCCCATACTTAACTGCCCCGTTGGGTACATTTTTCTAAGCGTGTGTATAATGAGGAGTTGACAACATATCGCAACGTCTTGCTATCTTTATTCTATACCCATTGGCTGCTTGACTACCAAATAGAGCTAAAAGGATGAGACGATATGTTGCAACCTCCTCACTTTACAACTCTAATGAGTAACTTTTTATAGCCGTGTTTTCACTTTTTACAACCTATCATGCTATCCCATTATTGTGGTGCATCATATCCCAGTGTTATGGTGCGTCTTACCCCAATGTGGGGTTGAGCAATGAAACAGGCGTTTTACCCCGGTGTCGTCTTGGGTTCAAATTGGAATAGGTTTATAAAATCATGAAAAATCATCGTTTTGAATTTAAGTCACATTTGATCTACAACGAAAACATCGTAATGCACCATACTTAATAACTTTTTCCAAAATTTCAGCTTCCACTCCTTAGTAATTCACGATGTTGGTTAAACGGTGCGTTTCGTACCATCCTCTCCTATGTAAATTCGTGCCACCAAACCCTTTCTTAAGAAACCATTTAATTAAAAGAACTCTAATCCTTCTTCTCTTTCAGATAAATGAGCCAATACATGACTTTATCTTAGCTAGTATATCACATCTTAGAGAGAGCAAATTGATTAACAAAATCGATTTTCTGTTCAATATTCAGTGAACAAGAAGAGTGCAATAATAAACACAAGTTTAGATTTTTTGTAATTCTGTTCCAATGCGTTTGCAACATCTTATTAGACTTTTTGTCAAAGTCTATTCAAAGAATTCATAGATTTTCTTTGCTTTCTATGCCTTCTAACAATAAAACCGTAGACAAATATTCTGTTTTTGCCAGATTCAGTCTAGCTCCAGAAACTTTTTGAAATGTTTTAAACGTTTCCTAAATCTCATTAAACTTTCTAACATCATCAATTACACACGTTTTGTAATCGGCAAACCCTGTCAATACATCATTTTGACCGTTGCATATACATAGATCCTAACTTCTGAATAAAGGGTTCTTATTGAAACACTTACAAAATCATTGACAGAGGATCTCCTTGTCTAACTGAACGAGTTATTCTTATATCTTTAGATAGGCTGCCATCAATCGATAGTCCCAAGTGACAGTTTTCAGTTAAAATTCTGTACAGATCTATAAATCTTGGATTTATACCCTTTTTTAACATAACATCTTGTACATATCTTGGATCTACTCTGTCGAAAGCTTGAGTTATGATTCATAAGCTAAAGCTTAACATACCCTGCCGGTCTAAAAAACTTGACCGATGGAAAAACTAGTTTTTCGACTTTTCACTCCTGTTTTATGTATTGAAAAATTTCTAAATATACTATTTCTGAAAGAAAGTACAAAACTGAAGATTGTTCAACGTTTTGAAATACATATTTCATGAAATGGTAAAAGAATTAAAAATAATCTGATAAATACACTTAACCGCATTTTACATCGAAGTGACTAGCTTTAATGACAACCGCACACAACCTCGTCATTCTTTCGACAAGATTTGGAACGTGTCAAGTTTAATATTGTTCCACGCTGACTAAGGGATTACGCTGAAGCATTCTCGACGGCAGCCATTATCTCAAAATTTAGAATTGATATAACTCAGAATCTGTACTAGATATTGGATATTTAATCACATCAATTTGTCTGCTGACTTGCTGTGTGCAAGCTGATGTAGTTCGATTTGATGTTCATTCACTAACAATCGAGATTCATCAATTGGAAATAGCGAGGTAAATTTGAGACAGAGAGAGAGAGATAGAGAGAGATAAAAGATAGGAAAAAATACACGGAGCAGCAATTCACCTTAAGACAGTTCCAGAGATCGGTTTGATTTTTTGGTCGACGTTTTTCTGACTTCTTCCCACAGCAATTCAATCGGGTTCAAATCGGGTGATTTATCGGGAGGATGATCCAGTATTTTCAGTACTCCTTCTTCTGCTTTTGCCTCAAATAATTAATACAACGTTTCGAAGTGTGTTTGGGATCATTATCTGGTTGAAACGTAAACCCAGGACCAATCAAACAAACACAAGAAGGAATAGCTTGTCGTTGCAGTATGTTCTGACAACTTACCATGTAACTCAAAAAGTAACAGCTCTTTCGCAATTACTTTTGAAAAATCAATAATTGCCGAATCAGTCTGGGACGGGTTGGCATATTCCTTTATAGCCGATTCCAGTTTTTCACGCATGCTCGATGGTGTCGATCCTGAACCGTCATGCATACAGGACAATCTAGCATTCAACTCGGCAGCATCATCATCGGTCTGTCTTTGGCAATCTTGCAACAATCGAACTCCCAGTTTCTTGATGAACACAATCATTTGCGTTTTCGATGAGCTTTCCAGTTCTGCTGGCACTTGCGTTGACGACGTGATTGCATCGAAGATGTCGTTTCTAACTTTGGAGTTACCTTTCTTAAGCTTCGAATACAAGAAACTCAAGCTGCCTTCCGCAGACAGCAATGCAGCATCTCGTCTTCCCAATGCTTCCGAAGCGAGTCTGATTGGCTGAAGAGCTTCCTGAAGGTTTTTTGCAACCTCGAAATGACTATCCAACATAAGACCTGAAAGGTCTATTTAGGAAAGTGTCTCTTTAATGCAATCAAACCCGCGAATGAAGTGCTCCAGCATCGTTTCAGTCGAGTTCCAACGAGTTTTGACGTCCACACACAGTTGAAGTGGTTTATGTAACATTTTCGTGATTTTTTCTTGAAGCAGTGCATCCTTAATAGGCGATTTTCGAAAAAAATTCACGACTCTTCAAATACGTTTCAGAGACTCTCTAAATGGCGTGGTTCACAAGTATACAATTAAAATAAATCAGCTGTTTTCTTTAATATGAACCTGAACATTCCAATATATTTACCCGAAAAACCAACTTCATCATCGTAGTTATCACTATCCGAATCGTCGCTATCTGAATCCTCATTTTCAATTGGTACCGGTGGCTGATCCTTGTACAGGACATCGCAAACCCCCAAGTGAATCGCATGGTTGTAACACTGCTGATGAAGGTAATCCAACAATCTTCCAAACTTCGTCATCACTCGAGCTCCGTCAGTCGTTGATGCTACAATGTTTTCTTAATACCGAATTTCCGGACCATTTCCTTGACCATTTCCAAAACCTTTTCAGCAGATAGTGATCCATGAATTTTGCCGAGACCCAGGTTGTAGAATTATCCGTCAACGAGACCAAGGTTGTGTTTTCGTGGAACGCAAATAATTATGCCAGCACTTCGCGTTTCTTAGTTTGAAGAAGTGCTGGTGGTAAACATGTCTTATATTTTTTTAACATACCCACCATCGTCAGATTGTTCTGAAGAAGTGACACACCGAAGTTGAATGACGTGTTGTCATTCTAATGTTGTCTAATGTCACACATCTGACATCGTATTCTGCACCCAACACCAGATCTTCAGTAACCATACGTCCTTGGTTGACTTCGCTTACTCCATTGGCAGATTTCTTCAGGTATATCTGCGACTTGAGGGAAAAAGCGGTTTCCGAGTTGGATGCGTTAAAAAACTTGTTGCCTTAAATAGAGATTTATTCGGCATATATTGCCTGCAGAAAACTCGACCCCGGAATGGGAGGAGTTGCTTGTCGACGGTTATTCCTTCTGCCGGATTCAGTACTTTGCCAATTTGTTCAACAGAAAATTCTTTCTCTGAGGTTCTAGCACTCTCGTCTAGCAGCATTCGAAATATGTTCTTGAATCGTTGTGCAGACATAGTTGCGCGGAAAACAGGACGTCCTTACGTCTCTTGTCACAATGTATCCAACGATGAAAACTGCTGACAAAACTAAGAGTCCTAGAAGGGCGTCGAATTCCGTATCATCAACTGGTCTTCATCAGTTTCCATGAAGTTGTTTGGTTCCTTTACGGTTGAGTAATTGCGATTGGTGACGGGAATTGGTCCCGCACCCTAAAAAGATACAATCAGATGATTCAAAATCAGCAGTAAAATTAACAGTAATGTGCCAAGATGAGAACCTTGTGGCATTTGGGCTAATTACTGGTAAATTTGATTGATTTTCTATTTTTGTTCTCAAATCACACTGAAACATTCAAAAATGTCCCAACGTGCTTATAAATGAGTGAAAATGATAATCAAAGAAAGATTTGTTAATTGGATCCGTTTTGCTGATTATTTAAGCTCTCGATTACCGACCTGGTTACCGAAATTACCGAAATCTGGTAAATTCAGGTAATGGAGCTTGTGAGCTTCCAAAAACAAATAAAAACGGATCCAATTGACATAGCTTTCATTGTTTATAATTTGTATTTATAAATTTGTGATTTTTTGTTGTAAACAAGGTTGTTTTCAAAGTGAAAAATGCGGGTATTTTTAAATTAAGATTGTGTGGCCACCCTGAAAATAAAATATTGCACTACTTCCAGAACATTTTTTATCATAAAAAATAAAAATGCACACAAACATCCGATAAACAATACAATCCTCTGTCACACCTCAAACAATTTTACACAAGAAGGCTTGAAGCGATTCAAGACGGCGTTGTCAGCACCTCCGGCAATAGAAGGTGTAAAAACGGCGTCTTAAAAATATTACACCTTCTGAACGGTGTGATGCGTTTACACGGAAGGCGGTCAAGCGAGTCATAGAAGGCGTGAACTAACTACCTTCTTGGCAAGAAGGCGATGTAGGACGGTGAAGGATAGAAGGTATCCCAACGGAAGGTGCGATTACGCCTTCTATTTTGTATGAAGAAGGCATCACGATGCCGTGTGTGTATTCAGGCCTTAAGATTTGAGCCGTCGAAAGGCATGTTTCGGTGAAAATCCGTATTTGCCCTCCCCTCGTAAAGGGTTATCCAGGGGCATCTAGATTCCCAAGTAGCACACTACGATCATAACTAGTTGTAGTAACTTGATTATGACTTAGCAAGTCATATTTATGTTATCCCAACCGAATGGCAACAAGTGTGCTGCTAGGGTTGTCCCGGAATGGCCAATATGGCCTCTTCCAGCACAGATTCCTTGTGGTCAATCGGGTCAAAAAGGGCAGTTCTCACCAGAAACTGAAAATTGGGACTCCAACAAGCATTTTTGCTGCAACGACTAAATTGTATATAAATGGAGTAAGGAGGTTGTTGAACTCTAATTCGTTCAAAGTTGGGGTCGATCTAAAATTTTGAACAGCGGCTCTCGATCTCGGAGTTGCTTTTTGAAATTTTGGATCGACCCCAACTTTGAACGAAATAGAGTTCAAAGAATTTACATCCGTTCCCTGTTTGACCAAGGGCACGGCATTGCAGACTGTCTCTCGCTAACTTCTCCACTGCGTCCACCTTCACACTGGGGTGTAATCGCGATAGGTAAATCCAGCACCTAGCAGTTGATTGCGATACTGATGTTGTTGATTGGTCTGATTCCTCCAAGAAGCGGTTTGGCAACTTGTCATTATCCATCCAACGACGTTTGATCGTTATCCATCCGACGACGTTTTGCTTACGCGGCGGTTAGCAGAGGCGGGAAGTGATGGCGTGGCTGGGGTCATTGAGAGCCGAAAAATTTGCTCCTCTGCTTGGCTAGCTCCTTTTTCAGTTCAGCGTTAGCTGCAGATTGGTTTCTAGTCATCTCATCCACAGCGTCTCCCGCGGAAGTCATAGCACACCGAAAGCGAGTTTCTTTATCAACTTCGGACAGCCAAAGCAAGTTGGGCGAGTCAGACATCTAGTGGCTGAATGGGATCTCATACCAGAAGAAATTCTGTGGGCAGCATACCATGACCGTTTTCTTATTGTCTGAATCCACGTCATTCCTGAAGCAGGTCGCTTCTCTGAAGCAGGTCACAACTTCGAACTCATACAAGTTGTGAAACGCTAAAAGTTGACAACATCTTCCAGCACGGATAAAAACCGCAATGTTGAAAATAGTGATGTAGGCTTCCTAGACAATACCCAGACACTGAAACCTCTATGCCTGCTGTATACACTCGGGAAACTCTTGGCAAGGATTATATTTATTCCGACGAAATGTACCGAGAGCGAGCTTGTGCGATCAAAGTGCTGTTCGGATTCTGGCAATGAAGATAAACGGTGAATGCGAACCGAATCGAGTAGGCCGGAGAAGTCGTTCAGAGGCAATTGTAATTGTAATTACGAACCATAGGTCGCAAACAATGTGGTTAGTCAGAAAGCCCTAAATAAATTTTTTAAAATGTACGAGCTCACAAAACAGCTAATGATAACATTAAATCCTTGCCAGCTCAATTTCAGCGGCGGGATTGTTCTTTTTGAGGCCTTCTCTATGGCAGTTCTAAATGCATGATTGAGCCGATCATTATATTATTTTTTTCAACAATCCAGTCTTTGTGTTCCCTTAGAGCATCCGTACCGGGCGCAACTATCTGGGCGACTAAAATACTAGCGCATCGGGCTGTCATTTTAGTTTTTGGTCACTCAATCTCACACCGGTCGCTACTATATTTTGTTACCGTTTTCTGTAGCGGTCGCTGCTAGACTAGTGCTCCATCATCAGTTTGACAGATTCGGTGATTTGTCATAAACATAGTCAATTGCGATG